>KV417745.1:16091-66928 GCA_001630335.1 Athelia psychrophila
GGATCATTGCTTCTCTTATTTAGATTTCTTGCTCTTGCTCTTCAAAAGGTCATTCTATATTCTAGCAGGCTACGCCTTATCGGGGACTGGCCGGCTAGCTGCTAGCCGGCGCAAACGCGGGGCCGGCGAAAGCGCTCGCCGGCCAGGCCGGCCAAACAGCTTGTAGGCCGGCTTTATTGCGCTTAGGCTTGGAGACGTAGGGTATAGTATTGTGGGCCAGGTCGGGTTTCTTTAGAGGCAGAAGCAAATTCCGGGCACGGTGGGATAGCGAAGGACGGGCGGCGGAAGATATGCAGTATGTTTTCCGTTTCTTATGTTCACAATATAACTTCGTTACTAGACTACTTTCGTCGCTGCATTGCAGATCGCCGGCAGGGTCTTACAGAAGGGGTAGTTTGGGAAAATAGTCCGATATTAATCGGACAGCGCCACGGGATCAATCCTAGTGCCTTATATATATCTCAAACACATACTTCCGAGTCTACCTGTCCTCCCTCGCGTGTTTCCCTCCGCGTCGACCCTCCCCCATTTCCAAGTCTTCCGCTGATGCAGTGGGCTGCCATATTGGACTACCTCCACATGCACTTGTGCCGGGACCATACCGCTTGAACCAGAGATTTGGCGATAAAGGTCACACATCAACGTCGTTGCCAGTCTTGAAGGTGTGCTGCTTTTCTTCCCCCACTCCATTTACGCACAAACACTTGATAGAGGGGAACGCACCACTAATTCAAGGATTGAACACTCGATAGAGGGGGATCCCGGTCGCTTTTCAGGTCCCTCATACACATTTACTTCTCTAACGACAAGCGGCGACCAAACAACTGCGGCTACACGCTCGCACCCAGGACCTCCACTCGCACCTAGGACCTATGTCCACACCCAGCGCCTGCCCTTGCACCGTGAACCCATTCCTGTGCGCACCAGCGTCTGCGTCTGTACCCCACACCCTGACCTGGACCAGCGCGCCGAGGGCGAACACTACCACGGAATGAAGGCAAAAGTGTCTAGCCGACACTGATGCCTGTGTGATGGTGGTCGTGGCGTGCATACCAGAATATTGGTATGTGCGTGTTCGCAGCCTGGGTGGTAGGGCTGTGCGGGGACCTCGCCTGGGCCCTGTTCGTGCTGCGCCGCCTGGGGCTGCAACTTGTTCACAACCATGCAGCTAACCAACCCCGCATTTCACCCACAGGTTCGCGCGCTGTAGAGCATGGGCATGCTCTGGGTATCACAGGACACATTCCTACGTGTTACAGGCTCGATCCGACTCCCCGACTTGCTACCACCTTCGTACCATACTCCCTTTCCTTCCGCGACACATCCGAGGCACATCCGCACGTTCCGCATGTTCCGAGGCTATCTGTACTCAACCGGTACCCGTACCGCCCATCCGAGACGTGGAACACGTACCAGAGTCACCTCCGAGTCCGCCGCTTCGCCGCCAACGCGTCCGGGTCCATACTGATGTGTTCTAGACATGTACAATGTTCCGAGATATTACAGACTTACCAGTATTTTCGCATGCGGAACGCCTAGCCGGACCGTAGCGCCTCGCGGATCCGCTAGTATGGTTACTTATTGTTCAGGGATCGATCCGCATGCGCTTGCAACGTGCCGCTTACCGCTTATTTCGGACATTTCATTGTTTACTTACTTATCCTGTCGTATATCGCTTCGCCAGCTTCCGGACCGGTTCATACACGTGTAGTACTCATGTCAGACACGTTCCGGACCTCTCCCATTCATTCCTTACACTTAAGCGACCTTATGTCGCATCACAATAACAACTTACCTTCCCCCCTTCGTGTGTGTGCTCGCTTTCGAGTTTACGAGCTTATCGTCTGTGTCTCATTGTTTCCTGTGTTGTCCGCTTTGTATCCGTCACATCCGTCGCATCCGCCGCCTCTCCGCACCTACCTATTCGCTTGTGAGACCCGCTTCCGCTCCGCCAGCCTGCGGATCGCCTCGGATCGCTACGCTTCACTCCACTTCGTTCCGTTTCACGTCGTTTCCCTTCGTACTCCCTCGGACCCCCCTCACATTCGTTTATATCACATTCCTTTCGTTTCCTATACCTACTACATACTCTCCCTTCCGCCCCCAACTCCCCACACCCCAGGTCTCAAGTACAACCCCTCGGATCGAACACAATCGCAACAGCGAGAGGTATAGCCAGTCCCCATCATTGGACATCTGCTGCCCCTTACTAGCACTTACAGCGCCGAGGGCACCTGCGAGTATGCACGCGGGCGTCACCCTGCGCCCGGGAAATCATCTGGGAAAAGTGAGTTCATCCAATCAGGTGATCTATGACGCTGGAACTGAAACGCACCTATCCAGTTCCAACGTCATCTGCTTCAAGCTCACTTCGTGGATGCCTCGCCGCCAATGGCCACGAGGTGGCCAAGGTTGGCAACGCGGTTAACAAGACGCTGCGCCATCGCACCATCAAGGGCGCCGCCATACGTCTACGCCCGCCCTCGCTCATCGGCATAGGTGGATCCGCACCGACACAGGCCTTCTCAGAAGCGATGGGCCACCTCGCTGCGTCCCTCACAAGGCTCACCGTCGAGGATCACAAGGTGTGGCTTCACCCCGCGAACCTCAACGCGCTCGAGCAGCGCCTCAGCAGCAGCGCCTCGAAATCCAGTGGACCTGGCTACCTTAATCAATAAAATCCCAGCAACTGCTAAAAACACGAAATGGAAAAAATGCACCTGTAGGTGGGGCAAATAATTGATTTACCGAAACTAGCTGCTGGCCACAATATTAATTATTATCCAGCTACTGCTGTGGATGTTATCAATTAACACCCAGCTGGCTGGCAGGCCCAGGAATGGCCACGGGCTGGCCTGGCAGGTGCCCGGGGATGGGTGGCTGGCCCGGGCAGCTGGCCCAAAATGGTCGTGGGTGGCTGAACCAGGGGGCTGACCCAAAATGGCGGGTAAAATGTGATTGCCACCACCTACCAATTGATCCCGGGGCTGGCAGTGGCTATGGGTGGGCCCTATATTGGGACATCCTTATTTGGTATGCTCGTGCCTGGGGGTGGCCCGGTTCCCACGGTATGGCCCAATTAGTCCGTTCACAGGCTTTCGTACAAATATTTTTCACCTCCAAATAGGATGTATCCTATATCACCAGGAGCGGAATTTTCCATAGAATCCGAATCTGGAATCCATTTCTGGATTGGGTGCCCATAGCAACGGTTACGGGGGATTCCGGTGGCTGATTATAATAAATATGCACATACCCCATCATGTTATACCTCACCAGAAGCGGAATTTCGAGGAGAGTCCGAATGCGTCAGTTCGCGCAGTCCTGGGCGAGCCAGGCGGTGTGCAATGCGACGGCTGGCGGGTACGGGACTGTCAATGAGAGTGAGTGACGCGTTTCTTCTCCCTCTGATGCCCTTGCTAACGCGCACCTGCAGCCGACCTGTTTACGCCAACTTCCGGAATAACGCCGCGTCGGCGTGATCCTCAACAGACCGTCTACCTCGGCTCCACGCAGTCCATCAAGCGCCCCCACTTCAACTGGCACAACAACCCCGCGACGGAGTACGCGGTGTACGCCGGCGCAAGCGTGGCCAATTTGACGCAGGTCGCCGGCACGGGCATACATCTCGGTGCCGTATGACACGGCCGCGGTGGAGGCGGTCGCGATTAAGGTGGGGAATCTGACGGATGTGAGCTTGAACATGACGGTGAAGGCGCGGCATGTGCAGTTCGCCATTACGGGTTCGTTTACGAGGTCGTTCCTCGCGGATGGGCGGGGCGGGACGCTCGCAGAGTATGCGGTGAACGCCTGTCAAGAATGAAGAGGTGTAATATTTAAAAGTACAGTAGTTGGTAGTTCTACACCAAAGACCATGTAAATAGTGGGATAATAGACTATGCAAGATAGCGGAATAACAGAAAATCTAGGTGACGGAGATATGGGTTAATAAAAAAGTGCTTGCATTTCTCTAAGACATTGTAAGTAGTCCATGTCGTGTCCATATGCTTTCCAAACTGAGGAATAAGATGGACGCTGCGCTCAATTTGCGAAATGGGAATGATGGTCGCATGCCGGCGGCGCACTCGGGAGGAGCGGGAGACTTGATACATCTCCAAATTGGAAACACGAGTCTGCAAAGGGGTGAACCACTCGATGTAAGCCAGAGGATGAGGCTGCGGGCCAAGCTCATTGGGCAGTTGAAAGATGACTCACACCTGGCCTACAGTTAGACCTAGAACGAGATAGATTAGTGTATGAACTGATGTGCACAAAAGTAGAAGTACACACCATCAAGGGGGTGCTCAACATCGGTGTCACCCTCGGTCTGCCTCGCCAGAACAGTGTCAAATTGTGCAGGAACTGCGAGAGTGGTTCCACGGGCAGGGACTTCGTGACGCGCACGAATGACATCTTTTGTGACAGACTTGGTGACTCGACTTGTGGGGCGGGTGGGATAAGGGCGGTAAAGCATTTGTAGACTGACAGTTTGGTGGTGAGGATCAAGTCGGGGATAGATAGGCGACCACAAGTGGATGGATGGAGATATTTGGTGAGCGAAGGAAGAAGGTCGGTGGTGCCAAATTGCTCAATGATGTCGTGAATGGGAAGGTGAGGGTAAGCGGGCTGTTTCGCAATTGAATAGCCAATCTTCCTGCGGACAAGCTGCTCTGACTCCGAGCTGTTGAGGTCATCTTGGGATTTGTCCTCGTCCTCATCCTCATCGTCCTCGGATGGTTTGCTGTCTGAGACGAATGTGAGATCGCCAATGTAACCAGGTGCTGCCCATTGTAGGTAAGTGGCGAAGCGATAGCAAGACTCCTGGCGAGTAAGCCACTTCGTCATCTGCTTGATATAGTTTTTCTTGTTGGTGGCCCGGTATGCTGATTTAGCGAAATCAATATGCAGGCGTTCCGGGCTCTCAGTGCTGAAGCCATCGGCAGATCCACGGGCCATGATAGAGGCGATGTAGTGGGACATGGAGTGGAGTTTGGGTATGTTAAAATGGGTGCGTACTCCGCTGTCAATAAAATATTGTTTGTAAGTGTGAGACTCGCACCAAGCTTGGTCGAGTTTCTTCAGGGAGTCGAGGGTATGTGATTCAAAATGAGCATAATAAATAAAATCGAGGGTGGCACAGAAAACACGGATGAGCCCCGGTTCAGCCTGCCCAGCAAGTACTCCATGTTCTTGTACTCGGTGCCGGTCCATTGGCTGATGAGCGAGATACCTCTGTTGAAGTGTCGCAGGTTGGTCCCATAAGGCATAGCCCGGAAGCGTCGGTCAATTTCCATCCTCGTCATCTCGCTCAAAGTAACACTCTCCTCGGCAGAGGGGTGTCCCTGCTGGTCGCGGATAGTCTTCCGTATGTGGGACGTGGTCTTGGTTGGGCTTGTCGTTGTCATCAGCATCTTCAACTCGAGCTCGACAATCAGGTGGACCATCTGGGGTTGTATCTCCTGGTGGTGATCTTTGCGGGACATCATAGTCAACCATGGGAGCATCAAGGCCGTCAGGTAAGTCAAAATCATGTGGGTTGGATGTGGTTAAGTTTTCTTCTGACAATGGTGGATTATTGTTACTAGAATCCCGAGGTTCCTGTCCAACAGATTGAGGAGCACGGTGCTGAGCCATCTTGCACATGCCATCTCGGCACTCTTGGCGCTGCACTACATGGAAGCGTAGTCCCTTCGTGGTCGGAACGGTCTTGCCACAGATCTTGCAGGAGGGCATGGTGATGCGAGAAATCGATGAGACATTATCCTGCAATGATGAGCTGCAGAGATACTTGCTGCCTCCCCTAAACGACATGGTCAGTCAGCCCCCGGTATCACTGCAATTTTCTTGACCTTGATGTATCTCTTTTCTCTTCTTTTCTACTCTCAATAACTTACCATGCCCGAGAACGAAGACGCAAGTGAAGAGGACGACGAGACTCCAATCCAAAGAGGAGGCAAGAAAACCCGAGACGAGCCGGATCCCAGTTTAATCCTCAGTGGTTCAAATGCAAGGCGGCATGCCGTGCCATCTGAAAAGCGAGACTCTGCTGGTAGTTTCCCATTTTCGTTTTTGAATCAATGCTCATTATAACCACAGAGAAACGGAATGCAGAAAAGGAGACAGAACGGCTCAAAAAAAAGCCCTTCAAAAGCAGATGCGCACTGCGCAGCACTCTCGTTCACCTGCACGTCGCTCTCATTCGCCTGCACGTCGCACTCGTTCACCTGCACGTCGCTCTCGCTCACCTGTGCATCACTTACGTTTGCCTGCCACTGGAGCAAGCTCCTCGCACTCTCATCCTCCTCAGTCAAGCTCACCTGACAGGCGCACACAGTCACCTACCCGCTCTATATGTACGCAAAAACGCTCGGCACCAAGCTCATCACCAGGGCCGGATGCACAGCCAGCTCGCAAGAAGGTGTTCAAATGGAAGAACGGAGTGCCCCCTGCTAATTCACGTCCAAAGGCTGGTGATTATGACCCTGTCGGCTATTCAGTCATCATCAGCAGCGCAAAGGAATTCATGGCCCGTGTCGTCACTGAGGACCTCTATCCCGAGCTTGATGTACAGTTAATGTGGTGCGCGTCCATATTTCAAGAGCAGTGCAACAAGCTAGGCGGTGAATATGAATGCACAGACAGGATATCGGGTCTAGTGAGTTGTTCATCTTCTTATCTATTTCATTCTATCTAACCTTCTACCTACAGATTCGTGCTCGATGTTCTAACGCTCGGAGCAAACTTCTCGCTCACGTCCGTCCTCTGATCGCCTCGATGTATGGGTTCTGCGTCAGCGAGAAGACCGCGACAATAAAGAAGAACAAGCAATGTCATGGGATGCTCGTTGAGGTTGGTGCGTTTCTCACAAGGTACGTCTATTATTCTCATGCCATTATAATACTGATGGAACAACACCTATATCACAGGACCCTGAGGGGCGCAACAGATTCGCGCAGCACAAAATCATATCTGATGCCTTGCATGCCGCGTACTTTGCCAACAAGAATGATGACGGCGTCAAGCTCTCCACCTACTTCAGACCAATCACGCTCGTCACACTTGCAGCTATATTTACAGTGGTAAGTCCATTCGCGCCTTTGGTTCTTCATCATACTGACACTTCATCTAGGTTGAGTTCTGTCTTGATGAATGGAGCACTGGCACCTTCGAGCATGCCATGTTCAACGAGAAAGCTGGCTGCGAAAGTTATAAAGCTCATCTGAAGGACCTCGAAAAGTGGGAGTCTGGAAATCCAACGGTCATCGCCAACATTCGCATGAAGCTTTTCAACCGCACCCTGTAAGTTTCTCTATGCCAAACACTTACCCTATGCTGACCTCAATCTCGCAGTCGAAGCTCTGGGGCATCAGCTGTCTTGCAGGCCAACTGTGTCACTGACGAGGCTATGCAACGTGCACATCAAGAGCTTGAAGGTCGCACAGGCGAGACCGATAGCGAGTTGGAGGATGGGGGGGATGAGGCCACATAGAATATATTTGCTTTTACCTGCCCGAATATGATGTTTTCAATTCATATGATATATGTGGGTGCCTACCAACAAATATGAGATTGCAAGTATGTTACAAGATGTTACGGATGTCTACAGTTGCCTATGTAGTCTACAGTAGGCAATATCGGCAATGGCACAACGGCACAATATGGACAATATTTCCCCCGGTGATGACAATGTGGCGCAATAACGTGCAACAAAGTTCGTGCTGGTTGCAATATCACCAATAAAACAGGGACCGTTCAATGTAACAATGATCACAATGTATGACAACATGGTGAATTGTGGTACAGTTATTGTTTCCTGATGCGGCATACACAATAAGATAGTGATTTGAAGATCCGCCACTGTGCGCCACAGGTTGAAGATTGTGGCGGGACGCGTACATAAGCACGAGGGACGAGGTTACCAGACGTATACTAATGATCGTCCGGCAAGGCTTATAAAGGGGCGTGGGAAAGTTACCAGGGGTTACCGCGGTAACTTCTGGTAACTCATACAGGCCAGGGACATCCGTATACGCTAATTTGTTGAACGTTACAACGACTTGCAATTGCGGACCATGATGATTTCATATACTTATACAACGCAGAGCGTAACAATGGACAGCAAGATAGGAACAGTCAAAATCGTAACCCGCGAGAGTGTGATGTGAACGGTTTACTTGGTGAGAACCTTCCTCTCGTCATCGAGCATCCTAGCGTATTTGCCAAGCGCTTTAGCAAGGGCAGTATAGAGAGCGACATTGGTTATTATCCTGTCGTCCATACCCTGAAATTTGATCAGTCACAAACGTGAAAGACAAAAAAGATAATGCTCAACGAAGTCGGATTTCGAAGTACTAGCAAACTTGAGACCATCCCATGCTAGCGTGGCGTCAGCCGCAACCTGAATGGCGAAAGTTAGGCATGGGCTAAGAATTAATGTGATTGAACACCGACACACTGCAGCGATAATTTAGCGTGGTGCTGCTATAACTTTAAAATGAGATGTTCACGCACTGTCCAGATGTACGCAAAGCCCGCGATGCGTTTGGATAGTGACTTCGCAGTGGTTATGTTGGTGGCCATTTTGTTTTGAATCGCTTGCAGCTCCAGTAAATCCGCTTTCAATCCGTCGAGTTCTGATTGCTTAGATTTCTTTTTGGTTTCAGCATCTGCCTAAGAAGTTAGAGCAATACTACGACTCGAATACGATGAAGTGAACTTGCCATCGCGCGCTTTTACGGCATCGTCGAGAAACTTGGATTGAACAGCGACGGCGAGGATGCCAGCGATCTAGCAATAAAATTAGGCATGAACAAATAGTGATAGATGCCTACGATGTAAGATGTCTCACTACGATGCCGGCTGCGATGGCTGGACCGAAAATAGCAAAGGCTGCTAAAGCACCAGCTGCACTGACCGCAGTGGCGACAACTGTCGCAGCGATAGCGACACTCAACCCTATAATCTAGGAATGCAATTGGTCAAGTTCGTGAGCATGTTTGCAGCCGCGAAGTTTAACACCGACCCTATCGTTGCAGCTTCGATGACCACATTAGCGCTCTGGCACCTGAACCGTGGTGTGGGAAGGTCGACTTACCTTTTGATCACATCATCCAATTCTTCGATATCCGCGCCCAGAACATCAACCCTGGCATTCCATGTCTTTTCCTGATCTTTGCCATATCTTAAAAAATTGAGAGCGAACGCGGAGACATCTCGAGAGAGAGTCGTGAACTCCTCTTCCAACTTCACGGCTTTCTGGTGCGTTTCGTCTTTCCCGTTTACTTTCTAACGAGCAGTGAGATGAAGTGCAGTCGAGTAGTGATGCCAGTACACACATCAATGAGACCTTGGAGTTCTGCCTTCTTCGAATCCAGCGGCATAGTCGGGTGTCGCTCTATGGTAGCGATCACTCCAAGGTAATCTGCGAATGATACTATCAGTCTGCGAGAATCGAGTGTCTCATTAAGTACCCACCATGAATAAAAGCGACTGAACTCTGGGCGGCATCCCGAGAGATCCGCAGAAGGGAGTCATACCGCTAGAATAATTTCATGAATACTTTGAAGATATCAACCGGGACGCATACACACCTGCTGTAGTTCTGACCACTTGATAGCCAGCTTTTCGACAACGTTGCCATTTTTGTCCTTGTACTCCTTGTTGTCGGCTACTACAAGGTCAAGCCTGATCTCCTCGAAATCTTTAAGAATCGCGACAGATTGGCCAGCCATAGCTTGGATTGCCTCCTCGAGAGCGTCTTTGACTTCTGGTGACTCAGCTTTCGCCACCATAGCCTTCGTGCATATCTTTGTGGCCCCCGGATCGAATTTCTCGATGTTCGCCGCCTTAAGTGTGTCTTCTGATGTCATGGTTGTGCGAGCAAAAGTACAGAGTTTGCGTGGAAAGCTAGGCTCTAGCGCTGACGGGAGTGAGAGAGAAATATATACGTAACCTGGGTGTTCGCGCTTTGCTCTTGTAGAATTCAACACCGGCGCCGTAACGGAAAGCCCGGAAGCATAAATATTACAGCTATCTCAGGAACGCCCTATCGTTCCTGAGGCTGTAACACTGAATACATTCAGATCGGAGACTGTCAGGTTCTAGGTCAGACGCGGGATCGTTCGATTGGTCCTTTAAGATCAGGCACTACAGGGCGCGAAAACAAGCGGAAAGGCCCACAGTTTGCCCGAACCAAGTCGGAGCAACGTTGCTCCGACTTGGTCTCATTATACCCGGGGGGTTTCTGGATAGAATGATCCCTGGTGACAGCTTAGCCAGATCTGATCGAGTTGTGACAGGCCTACGAGGGCCAGGGGCTAGTGTTGCCGCAGAGGTGAGGTACCTCCGAGGTGAGGTGACCTCACCTCAAGCGGATAACCTTATTTGCACCTTAAGGTGCCTTGAGGTCGCTCAAGGTAGAGGTACCTTAGTGTTGCCGCCAAGGTGAGGTACCTCGGAGGTGAGGTGACCTCAAGGTCAAGTCGACAACTTTATTTGCACCTTGAGGTACCTTGAGGTCGCGCCACCTCAAGGCGCCTTGAGGTGCCATCAATACACTTGCCTTTCCAAGTAGTCGCTCCACATGTCCGCCATCCCTATGTTCATCTACCGCCACTAGGTCTCTCGCCGATTTTCATGAAGATGCTGCAAATCCTCAAATATCGATTCCGAAAGGAGCGCCTTAGCTTCACGGAGGATCTGATTTCAAATGAGCGTGAGCTTTCTGTGATCGAGGTACCACCGGAGAAGATCGCGGAACTGCTTGCAGAGGGGCGCATTGATGAATTGGCTGAGTTGTTGGTCACTGCTGGGCGGGAGGATGACGCGAACCGCACCATAACTGAGGGTATCATTTAGATTAGTTCTATTGTATGAAATTCTGTTATAAATGTACTACAAGAAGCCGCCATATGAGTAGACTAGATGTGAGGAGAGCGGGATCACAGCTGCGCCAGCGTATTGGCGCCGACCTTGAGGTACCCAAGGTGAGGCGACCTCAGGCCACCTCGAAGCCCCAAGGTGACAGGGGCTACCACCTCACCTCACCTCAACCTCACCTTGGCAGCAACACTAAGGTACCTTGAAGTGCCATCAATCCACCTGCCTTTCTGAGAAATCATTTGGATTACTCCACATGTGTGCTTTCCCCTATGTTCATTTGCCACCACCAGATCTCTCTGCCATTCCATAGCCCTGCTTCCCTCAAAGACATGTAGTATTCGTTCTGAGGCCTCGGGTGAGTTCCGAACGGATCTTGGCTGGGTACAACATTTATGAGGCAATATTTGTGGTGCATTTCCGTAACTTAGCAATGAATATCCTGATGTCATCCGGATCCACAATCACAGAGAGCATAAATATGCACGACAGTTCGTTCATACCTCCTGGATAGTTGTGTCGCACCTCACAACATGTCCTACCAGAACGGCTGCAGCTCATCACAGGCTTACAGCGATGAAAATTACTGGCAATACAGCCCTCCTCGCGCTCCTACCATCCATCCTCAAACTCACCATCTGTACTACAAATATCCTCCAATCCAATCTCAGTCTCAATTTCACGGCTCGGTTGACTGGGTCAATCAGAATCCCCTCGCATATCATGGTTCTTCTCAGTCTGGCAGTCAGTACTTCAACTCTAGCCAGCACTTGTTTCCACCACCTGTAATGCAGCACGACCCCAGTCTGCCAACTGCTGTGGGCACTAGCTCTGCTCTTACCGACCACACTCACGCGGTCACAAACACCGCACAACCCCAAGCTGAGGCCGAAACGAGCCGCAAACGCACCACTACTAAACGCAAAGCTCTCCCGGAGGCGGATTGCCAAAGGAAGTGAAGGAGCCTCGCAGACTCCGTCGTAAATACGACTCAGCTACCCACCCTTACTGCACACGGCATCAAGCCCATAGATACCACACGAGAAACTCTAGATGTAACCCCTCACCCAGCGCTCTTCCGTACACCAGTTCGTTTACTGGGCTCACTTGTTCAAGATTCACTTGCGGGTACTGGGAAATCAGTCGCATCAGATGTGTGGTATTTCATGGTTGGCTTGGAGAGCGATGCCGTGGGGCCTTGGCCTGCTGGGATGCCAGTTCTTCTGCCGCCGCCGGAAGAGCTGAAGCTCAGGCTCTCGAAGGAACGGCCAAATGCAACAAAGTACAAGCATTTCTGCTGCCGTCTATGCAGGTCCGTATTTTTGCCTAGTTCTACATATCTTCAGCCTCTAATCTCTTCAAATTCATCAGTTCCGACAGACTCGAAAAGTATGGCAGAACATTGGTGGTCAAACATCATGTGTCCGCAATCACCTCAAGAATGACCACGAAGAAATGTGGCTAAAGATCGTGATTTTGCAAGAGCTCAAGGGCTGGCAGGATGCTGGCAGGATGCACTCTAGCCTGTAAGCCTGGTGCTTACCATAATTCCCATAATATGCATATTTACTGCGGGGTGGCTGAGAGTGTAAGCTTTCAGTTACATTGCCTTTTGGCGTAACTGAATTCAGCGCCGCATCTGAGCCA
The DNA here is from genome assembly GCA_001630335.1 of Athelia psychrophila. Classification (NCBI taxonomy): domain Eukaryota; kingdom Fungi; phylum Basidiomycota; class Agaricomycetes; order Atheliales; family Atheliaceae; genus Athelia; species Athelia psychrophila. Next base: position 28,617 of record KV417745.1, read on the forward strand.
GTTTACATAGCCACCAGAATCAGGAGGTGTTCTCTCGCAGGCTTCTACGAGAGGCTACTCAAATGGATAGCCGTCGATGATCAGGTACATATGCAGAGTCTTTCAAATCATTAATTAATCATCCGCTGACTTTGCTACTAATGAACAGTCCATAAATGTTATTGAGAGCCTGGAGCTGTGTGACCTACTCCTGCACATCAGCACACAACTCGATGATAAGGATATCCCTCATTGCACCAAGCTGTCGGAGATGATCACAGCACGCTTCAAGGTCGAGCATGCAGCCATGGTACGGGATATACGTGTAAGCTTCATTTTTTAACACATCTGTACTCCTTGATTAATGTTCTATTCAGCATTCACTTGGCCGTGTGGCTACCACAGCCGATGTTTGGACCCGCAAAAACCTCGACTCACACATAGCCATCACAGCACATTACTTGATGAGATCGCCTCAAAAGGACCTCGTCCTGAAGTCAGAGCTAATCACTTTTCGAAAGCTTGACGGAAGTCACAGTGGTGTGAACCTGGGCAGAATTTTTGTCCACATACTGAAAGAAATAGGAAAACTTCATAAGGTCGGTTAATATTCTATCCTGGCTTTCTCTCGGGCTAATGCCACATTTCATCTTCGACTTAGCTCAGTACAATCACACTCGACAATGTGTACAACAATAACACCATGATGCGGGAAATCATGGATGAACTCAAGGCCGAGGGCATTTCTTTCGATGAAGATGGCAATCACATACGGTAAGATTTCTTTTTGGGGTGGTCTTGTTGAGTGTGGTTTGCTAATTAGTATCCGCAACAGCTGCTTCCCTCATGTTGTCAATATCGCCGTGCAAACAGCCCTCAAGTACCTTTCAACTACCAGCTATGTCATGCCATAGTTGATTCCTTCGCCGACGAACTCGCGAGCCCCCAAGTGCTGCGAGATGACACAGATTATTGCACAGCATTGGAGGCGGACATTGTCATGTCAGCACGGCGACTGGTCACAGCCTGTCGCGCCTCAGGCCAGAGGCGTGACAATTTTACAGATACAGTTCGAGATGGTAACGTACAGGGTGCCTGGGGTGAAGAGGGAGAGTCACTACATGATGTCGTACTTCTCAAGGACATGGAGATCCGTTGGTCTTCAACGTTTCTGATGATTGACCGTGTGCTCGAGCTTGCCCCGGTGAGCTTTGCGTACTATGTACTGGGGATTTTATTTACTGATTTTTTCATTGAACAGGCTGTCGAAGAGTTCCTACATAAAGAAAAGCAGCAGGAGAGTCGCATCACATACCTTGCACTCAAGCCAATCGAGCTGGAGGTTCTTTCCGACATTTGAACATTCTTACAGGTGCCACATGTCGTGCAAGAGCTTGTGTCCGCCGAAAAGACACCAACATTATCACTCATCCTCCCAATGTACGAGCAGCTTATCGGCATGCTCCAGGATCTCAAATTTGAGCTTCCGAAGCTTGGGCATGCCATCGAGGCTGCGAGGGTCAAGCTAGATGAGTACATGGAAAAAACACGCAAGACACCAATGCATGTGTTTGCTATGGGTAAGTTTGGATTCCTTTCTTATCAGTGCACTTTATAAACATATCTAACTGTACATATTCGCAGTATTGAATCCTACTATTAAATTTGAATGGCTACTGGAACACTGGGGTGAGGATGCATACCAGAATACCAAGGCTTTGGTCCGTACAGCAGTAAGTTATCGCACACTTTGTTCTATTTTATGTACTGAAGTTATACAGATGCTCGAGCGCAGGAGAGCTATGCGCGCACCCGGTGCTTCGGCATCTTCGTGCTCAGCGCCAGCACTCAGCCGTTCCGTCGCGGCAACACCGTCGTCGAAAGCAGCTCGCGCCCAGCAAAGCGGTCTTGAGCGCTTCCACTCATTGCGCAAATCAATACGCAAATCATCATCGGGATCTTCTATTGGATCAATGGAGGCTGTGGCCGAGACTCATGCTGAGGTTGATCCCGCTGAGATAGAGCGCCAAGCTCACCTTGAAGACGAGGAGATTGTTGACCGGCAGCTGAGTAAGTATGTGGATGAGGGGATTCTCAATGTTGATCATCCCGAATGGGCATACTTCAAGCTTGACTTGGTATGATATTGGCAGGTATGTATTTTTAAACTTTCAATCTCTGTATCACGATATCCGACTCAACTTCGTTGCAGGCTAAAGAGGCAGTCCACGAGATTTTGTTTCACTTAGCTCTCAATGTTTTGCCTGTTCAAGCATCCGCAGTTCCCTGCGAGAGGGTATTTTCATCCAGCAAACTGATGGATGAATCTCACCGTTCCAATCTCTCGCCATTTCTCATGGAGATGCTGCAAATCCTCAAATACAGATTCCGAAAGGAGCGCCTTAGCTTCACGGATGATCTGATATCCAATGAGCGTGAGCTTTCCGTGACAGATGTACCGGCGGAGAAGATTGCGGAACTGCTTGCAGAGGGGCGCATTGACGAATTGACTGAGTTATTAGTTACATCTGGGAGGGAATATGACGCGGCAGACCATACCATGACTGGGGAAATTGTTGAGATTAGTTATACTAGATTAGTTATACTGTATTCACTACTTGTTCAAATCCTCTGTATAGTTTCAATGTGCTACGGGAAGCCGCCATTTGAGTAGATTAGAGGGTAGGAGAGCGCGAACATAGCTGCGCCACAGTTAATGGTACCGACCTTGAGGTACCTTAACCTCACCTTAGGCGACCTCAAGGTCCCTAAGGTGACAGGGGCCTGCGACCTTAACCTTACCTTAACCTCACCTCCCGGCAACACTACCAGGGGCATGCGGGATCGTTCGATTGGTCCTTTGAGCTTTAAGATCAGGCACTACAGGGCGCGAAAACAAGCGGAAAGGCCCACAGTTTGCCCGAACCAAGTCGGAGCAACGCTGCTCCGACTTGGTCTCATTATACCCGGAGGGTTTCTGGATAGAATGATCCCTGGTGACAGCTTAGCCAGATCTGATCGAGTTGTGACAAGCCTACGAGGGCCAGGGGCAGGGATCGTTCTTTAAGATCAGGCACTAGCAACTACTAGCAACGTTGCTCCGACTTGGTTCGGGCAAACTGTGGGCCTTTTCGCTTGTTTTCGCGCCCTGTAGTGCCTGATCTTAAAGGACCAATCGAAGAAGTATGCCTCGGCCAGGGGTGGCATAGATAATTGAATTTGTGCACTTGGCTTCGGAAATGACCGCCGGTGAGAGATACGCCCGGGCGCGTGCCGGACTGCGTCGGACGACAGCTAGGCACATCAAAGGCCAAACAGGCTCGATGATCGTGCAGATCAGTTGACACAATCCAGTTAGAGAGCTTTAGAGAGCCATAATTACCACTTTTCATACCAAGTGGCACGATCAATCTTCATCAATATTAGAGCATAGGGGGTGCGGCTGAATTCTCTGATTCTCTGATCAGTACATACTAAGAATGGGAAAAAGCCGTGAGCCATACATCTAGAACGGATGGCAACATCACAAACCTCCTACGATTTATATGCTCTAAAAGTAACGGTGCGGCCCGTCAGGTTATATCCGTGCACCCTTGATGTGAAGCCGAAATCACACAGGAGTGAACTATTCGTGACTTGTGCGTTTGGTAAGTGAGTTCCGATTGTGCTTATTTGATTCTAATTTCTAGATCAGAAGTGCCACGCCACGGTCTCCGCTAGTATTGTCGAGTCGGCCTGACTGGGATTCCGACGATTTTCTTGCTTATTTCTTGAAAGCCCCGGGTTTCGAATGGGTAGATTCACGCACTTGCCCCTCACCCTCAAATGTCTGCCGATAACTCTCCCCCTCCTCCCTATTCGCCCAACGATGACCGTTCCACCGAGATTAAGGCTTATGCAACGCATGCCAAACAGCTCAAGGATGACTTCGGGAGTCTCAATGAGTATGCTCAGAACTTGGCTAAGCGGGCTGACGACTTTGATTCCACTCATCGGACCGAGATTTCCAGCATTGAAGGGAAGAGTCGTAGCCTTCGAGATGTCAGCCCTATCGCTCGTTTCTCTTGTTAGCGTGCTGATCGTGTTCGGGTTGAAACGTGCAGGCCTACGACGCTTATTTGCGCGATGTTGTTCGCTCGGGCGCCACCACATTGATGGGTCTTGTCCAAGGTCAGCGAAACGTAGATGCCAGGCATCCGATGGTGTATTAATCCATGTTTTATATAGAATTTAACACTATTATCGCCCTGCTCATTAAGACCATGCCGCTCGCCGACCAAATCATCGAGATCGATGGATTTATAAAGGTAAGTACCTGGTAGCACTCTCATATGGGCTTCATTGACATAATCAGATCCTCCCAGAGAAATTCGAAACCTCACTTGAGCGTCTCAACCAAATTCAAATCTTGAAACCGAAAACCTTGGAGCTCTCCATCGCGTATCTGAATCTCATTAGCGTTCTGATGGACGAGAAGAACACTTCCATCGCCTCCGCCAAAGCTGAAATTTCAGAGAAGAAGGCGGCCATCGATAAACTCAAGGAAGAGCTTAGGTACGCCATCCCCGTGAATTTTCAGGAAAAATTCCCAAAGCTCACGGTATTTCCAGAACGCTGCCATCGCCATCCAAGGGAATTATGAACCGGTTCGGTAAGCTCGCAAGGGCTCAACAATATAGCCCTTCTGAGTGTTATATCCAGATAGTTCAGAGGCAAGGAGGAAGCAAATTGACACGCAGGTTGCCCGGTTGAAACAAGAAATTATCAAGCTCGATGGCGATATCACGGCCGTTGATGAAATCATTGATGCATGGTCTTCGACGCCGAGCGAATTCAACAAGCTCAGCGACAGTGCCGGTGCGGCCATCGAGAAAGTCCCTGAAAACCTAAGATCCACCATGATCAAGGTGTTTGTTCAGGTGGGTCGTCTCGGCTTGATACACATCCCCCAAATTTTGATGAGTTTGCCGTGTGTTCAGATGAAGATGGACGCATGTGGTTTCCGCTACGCCTTGGACCATCTACCGATCAATATGGTGCGGTTTTTTTATTCGCTTACCACAGATCTGAGCTCACGATGATTTACAGGACCATGTGAATGACGCCGAAAATCAGTGGAAGATTGTTTATAATGCCCTTCGACCCCTAACTGTCGTTTGAGCGTCTCGCTGGGAACCGCACTCGTTTCAATGTTTTGTCTCTTGTAATTTTGTATCAAATTGATCAGCTTTCAAATGACGTTCATTTGCGACTACATCTGGATACGCACACCCAGCTCTTGAGCGCTCTAGAGCACCGCGAGCAGCCAGAGCGCCAGAACTTAACCCCAACTCTAGAGTCTCTAAACTGGATATTTGTCCTGAGAGCATCCAGAGCTAGCCAGAGCGCTCCGAGCGAGGGAGCTTGCCGAGCTCTCAAGCTCTCACCGCTCGCAACATTCATGTATATATTAGCTTCTCGCTCATTTCAAATGTGCAAGATCGCAATATCGGGGCTTACTGTACCATTTCGACCGTAGGTCCACGGGTTGTTACATGTTACATCACGAAGTTCTCGGTTTTTTTGTAAGGTCTTTATAGAACAGTATATAGTAGTCCTGTGGTAAGCGCGCCCATGTTTCGTGAGGGTCCAAACACTGACGTAAGCAAATCGGATCCCGGAGGTCGAATATCTCTGATTCTTTTCTGATCATCGCAACTTCGGCAGGGCATTAATTCTACCTGAGCAAAGTCATTCGGAACAGTGCATAGGAGTGTTTTGAGTTTTATTTTGGCGAAAGGTTAGGAGCTTGCTGAGATGGCTGAGTACTGGTGAGGTTGTGAGCACTCGGATGCTCACTGGATAGCCCGAGAGCATTTAGGGAGCTTGGATAAAAAGCAGTGGATAGATTAGTATGTGATATTGTGGGGTAAAAAAAATCAGAGTGATTGAGGATGAATCGAGGACGAGAGGTAGATTCGGCGCGGGTGATACACCGGAAGTGACTAGCCCGCGTCAAGTTGCAGCGACCTGCTTGTCGTCTTGTCTGACTCTCTTGGTGCTTTCTATGTGTTACCAGTACATTAAGGGGGTATATATACACCTATAAATGAATATTTTATGCATGGACTGTCATAGCAAGTGGTGAAACGAGGAGATGAAGCAACGACGCGACGCGATTATTGGTGCACACGTGACTTGCTTACATCAGTGTTTTGGGACGCCAACGAAATGCCGAGCTTACCAACAGACTACAGACGAGGTATGAGTCAGTTGTAGTATGTCTAGGAGAGACTAAGTATATAGGTCACAATACCCGGCGCGCATGGAAATATTGTGAGGAGCTATATATAACCTCACAGTTGCGCCTGCGGCGGCCTCAATAGGCTCGAACCAACCGTTTCAGACTCCGCTACGCATGCGTGATGAAACAGCTGGAATACCCTGTCATCACTTTTGGTGGGTGCGTGACATCCCCGCCAAACTTGACTTTGTACTTGTAAATATTTACTACTAGAAAAAAAAAAAAAGTTTCTAAATCGCTCGCAAACGACTTCCAAATTTTCTCTGTATTTCTGAGATTTTAATCGACGCTGTAAGCATGCTTTTAGCTTCAGTAACCCATCGTGTCGGTTTGGTGCTATCCCGGACCCAATTCAAGGCTGTTTCGTGCCGGAGACGCAAATTCCGGGTCTCCATACAATTTGCTCTCTTCTGCTCCGAAAGAATTTGCTAAAGTCCTGAGATTATTCTATCGTTGTTTTCAAGCCGTTTAGAAACTTTAATAATTTTTTCAATCACAAAAATTTCACAAGGTAAACGTCACGCTTGGGCCAAAAATCTGTGACCCCGCCATGTGACTGACAGTGTATTCCAGTCCGTTCGCAAGCTCACGTCTCTTTCCTTAATCCGTCAAACACCTGTGAATCCCACCCTACACAACATACTAGATGTGGTATACGGGAGCTATACCACATCTAACTTGAATGAAAACGCAGTGAAAACCCGCTCCCGTTAAATAACGCTAAATACTGACCTTGTATCTTGAGTAGCAGCCCTATAACTGTAGCCACAGGACACAGGCTGACCAGCGACGGTTACCGGGATCAGTGCCGGTTGCCGCGCCTGTCGATCTGTCAGATACAACCGTGCTCGTCGTCGCCGACGACGAGCAGCGCCGTTCTACTCCATTTATGCGAGTTCTAGTTAGTTTGGGATGAAAAAAATAGAATTGTATATATATTAAACATCTATTACAGCTGACTTCATAATGATGCGGAAAACACACATTTACTTGATCGCCTCCGCGCCACTCATCACAAGGACCCCGACCGGATGCGGCATTATCTCCGACACTCTCCACCCAATCATTCGCTGAGCTCAGCGTTAATTTCGTCGTCGGCCGAATTATAGTGTAATTCAGCATTATCTAGGTAAGAGCGGCATTCATTAAAGTCCTAGTCAAAAGAGCCATGAATAGCACAAAATCTAAAAAATTAAAAGTATGTGTTGTCACTGTACACTACGACGACAAGGGTGGTCGAGGAACGAGCTGGATGGCTAGCTCAATGACCGAGATGGCCGCTCACCCCTGCTCGGACTGGCAGTACTGCCGCATCCGGCCGGGGTCCTTGTGATGAGTGGCACGGAGGCGATCAAGTAAATGTGTGTTTTCCGCATCATTATGAAGTCAGCTGTAATGAGACAGTTGATACAATACACCGTACAGCTCTGAAATTACAGGATATCTATGTAATTGAACAAATAAAAATCTGGCGGACCGTTCACTACTGTTCGTTTGTTCGCTATTGTTCGCTACCGCACCCAGTAGCGAACTATAGCAAACAATAGCGAACAGTAGCGAACAATGGCCACCCGTGAATGTACTCTGAGGGGTTTATTAGGTCGGGCATGCACTTAAATCTTAATTTTTTGGAGGGGCATTTGTGTATATGTATAATTGATTTGTCTGTGTATGTTATGTAGTCAGGAGGGGGTGCAGAGGGAGCATGGCAGTCAGAGAGGTGGTGAGTGGCAAGTACAACGACAAGTCGGAGTCGAGCATCCGATCATCCGATCACGTCCTAAAAAGGGAAGTGGCTAAAAGAACTTCAGCCACTTTGCCCTCCGTCCTCCTCCAGCTTTAATGTCAGACTTTCCGGGCCATTATAAACATCTCTAATCTTATTAAATGCACCATATAAAGGTCCTCAGCAAATTCTTATGGTATAATGTGCTCTGTACACTCTAATATTACATGTTTTGTCAAAATTTCCCAGAAATCTACTCAATTGAACTTTGGAGTAGGTTGACACCCCATGCCCTCACCTATAGCTAGTATTCGGGACTACATAGCTATTGACTACATTAACAATGTAGACAAACTCAATATACCTACCCCCTAATGCCTGTCCAAGAAATTCAGCAAAGAGTCGAAAGATGTGAGGGTCAGGTGAGAACGGCGCTGCTCGTCGTCGGCAACGACGAGCACAGTTGTATCTGACAGGTCGACAGGCGCGGCAACCGGCACTGATCCCGGTTACCGTCGCTGGTCAGCCTGTGTCCTGTGGCTACAGTTATAGGGCTGCTACTCAAGATACAAGGTCAGTATTTAGCGTTATTTAACGGGAGCGGGTTTGCACTGCGTTTTCATTCAAGTTAGATGTGGTATAGCTCCCGTATACCACATCTAGTATGTTGTGTAGGGTGGGATTCACAGGTGCCGTCAAAGATACCTGAAAGCTTCCGAACGTCAACTGGTCGCGAGTCTAGGCCTCAATTGTATTGTGTAAATCTGTATCAATATGTAATATTAATGGTTGACAATCCGCAGGGTCTGAAGTTTCAGATTTTGCTTCAAATCCAAAAAAATTCCAACTCCGACAAATAATGTTCGACCTTCCCAGATGTTTGCAGACCGCAGGCCAATCTGAAATCTGCACAGGTCACAGTCGAGGCCGATTTTCTTCGATCACTCTTACCGCATTTGGCCTCACTGCTCTTTGTACTGGCTGCTGCAAGCACCCTTTAAAGTTCACGTCCTCTCGTGCACACCCCCCTCCTCTATCAACAATGGACACTGGCTGGTACATGCTGTTGGAAAAGGAGCTGGAGAATTAAATAGAGGACGAGGAACGCGCCCAGCCATGTGTAATGTGAATCACGAGGAGATGTGCTTTCGTAAGCTGAATATAGAGTCATTTGGAGTGAAGCCGCATAATGGAGAGGTAGGGGAATGAAGTTAAATGGTGACGAGCTGGCCGGTAGGAGGGAGCAAGAGCACAAAGGGAACACAGAGTCACGTGGGAAGGCAATAGCGTTAAGTGCCAAAACGGGACGGCAACAGGTTCTGAATGATCAAAGATTATTTTGAAGACACAATTTTAGTCTGGAAGGGGGGTGCCGACCCCCCTTCCAGAGTAAAATCTGCAAGAGGGATATTTAACATTTCGGAGCTTGAATATGGTGTTCCTGACGACCGGCATCGCGGCTTGATGGGTTTGAAGATAGATCTGAATTTGAAACCGGCTTCAAACCCTACGGAAAGTCAACAATTTCTTTCCATGGCGTCTGGAAACGCAGATTTCGCTCCAGATGGTCGTTCCTGGGGACCGGCATCTCGGCATCACCATCTTTCAAAGTCCGATCTGCAAAATGTGCTTGCGACCCCCCCTGCCAGATGTTAATCTGAAGAAGGGCCCCCCCCTCTCCAGATTGAACATCGACTTCAGACTAGTGTTGCCGCTGAGGTGAGGTACCTCAAGGTTGAGGTGACCTCCACCTCAAGCGGATAACCTTATTTGCACCTTGAGGCGCCTTGAGGTGCCATCAATCGACTTGCCTTTCTGAGAAATTGACTCACGTGTTTGCTTTCCTTACGTTCATCTGCTGCCACTGGGTATTTCTCCACCATTTCGTCGTTGCGCAAGTCTCTGTCAGGATCGTCGGCGGGATCGATGGAGTCCGTGGCTGGGACTCGCAGCGTTGAAATTGATGCCGCCGAAATGAAGCGCCAGGCTCGCCTCGAAAACGAGGAGGTTGTTGACCGGCAGCTCAACAAGTACTATGTGGACGAGGGAATTCTCGACGTGGACCATCCCGGATGGGTATATTTCAAGCTTGACTTGCTAAGGTATGTATTTGCAAACTTTTAATCTATACATCTGATCCAACTGTTATTTACAGGCTAAAGAGGACGTACATGAGCTTTTGTTTTACTTAGCTCTAGAGTTTTGCCTGTACAGGCCTCCGCAGTTCCATGCGAGAGGGTACGTTCCAATCTCTCGCCGTTTCTCATGGAGATGCTGCAGATCCTCAAGTACCGGTTCCGAAAGGAGCACCTTAGCTTCACGGAGGGTCTAATATAAAATGAGCACGAGCTTTCCACAATTGAGGTGCCGCCAGAGAAGATCGCGGAACTGCTTGCAGAGGGGCGCATTGACGAGTTGACCGAGTTGTTGGTCGAAGCTGGGCGGGAATACAACATGGACCATACCATGACTGGGGATATCATTTAGATTAATTATATATAAACTAATTTGGAGTCTACTGTATAGTGTTAATGTACTACAAGAACTTGAAGCCGCCATTGAAGTAGGTTAGAGGTGACCGGAGCGGCAGCGCAGCTGCGCCACCGTGTATTGGTACCGACCTTGAGGGACCTTGAGGCCACCTCAAGCCGCCTCAAGGCTCCACAAGGTGACAGGGGCTGCCACCTCACCTTGCCTTCACCTCACCTCGGCGGCAACACTACTTCAGACCATTTGCAGACCACATGTCATCGCCACAACTGCCTTTCTCGGCCTTGCCACTACCCTTTCTAGCTCAATACTTCTCCCGCACCTCCGTAGCTCCGCCCACCACGTGCACGGTGACCGATGACCGGCAACCCGGTCCGCCAAGCTATCAGCACTACGCCGACGAAAAAGGAAACTCAAATTTTTGAGCGTTGAGTCTGCTAGGCGCCTGCATACTTGATCCCGGCCTACTTTCACCCCCTTCTTGCTGACGCTCATCCTGGGAGCCATGTCATCTCTCGCTGCCCAACTAACACAAAATGCTTCTTTGAATGCGTCCTTGCTGTCGAACGCATCGCGTCGAAAACCCACTGAATCGTACCTGTTTCCCCCCTCTCAGGCTTCTACGCACGATCTCGAGTCTATCCACTTCCTAGCCGCCAATGCTTTTTTGCAGTTCAAGTCTGTCCAGCCGGCATGCAGAAAATACGAGGCTGCGTTATTCTCCGATGCGATCAAGGACCTTGATCGGACGCTGCTGAATGTAGAGAGTGCTGGGGAGCTGAATGAGCAATTGACGGGCTTCATGCGGCTGCTTGGGCCATGGCTCATGGAGGGCATGGTTGGAAAGATCCTCGAGTGGCTCGTGCGCAGATTCAGGTATGCAGCATCCATTCTTCCATCCGAACGAGCACCTGAGCGAACGACAATAAAACAGGGTAAACGAATTCAACGTCGAAGACGTCCTCTCCCTTTTCCTCCCCTACCACGAATCTCCCCACTTCGCAAAGATGCTCAGCATCCTCCACATCTTGTAAGTCTATCCCTCTAACGTCTCCGCGTACGCCCCTCAATCCAGGTCACGCGACCGCCCAGACCTCAGTCCACCTTCTCCTTCCTCCTCCCCTTCAAAAGCGCGGCCTCGAATCTTCCGCGCACCGCACTGGTCACCGCCATGCTCTCCGCGCCCCCCCTCGCGCGCTTCGTCGCGACCCTCCTGCCACGCGCGCACGAGGGCGGGTACGCGCACCGCACGCTGCTGGCGTTCAACATCGGCGTGATGCACGCCTACATCGTGCGCGCAAAACCAGTCGATCTGGACGAGGGCGTCGTGGGCCTTGTTTTGGGCGCGCTCGTCGATGCCCTCAAGGCCGCGGGGCCGGCCGACCCGAATGTCGTCGTGCGTTCTCTCCCTCGTTTTATCAGGAGTCTCTAAACTGATGCGGCTATCGCTATTGGTGTGAGCAGTTGGGCAGCTACGTGCTCCTCTCCACCCTCTCGCAAAAAACCGCGCTCGCCCCGACCGCGCTAAAAGCCGTCATCGGCGCCATGACCAGCGTCGCCCCGCGCGTCGCTGCAGGGCAGTTCCTCAGAGCGGCCGTGGCAGTCTGTGAGCCGCAGACCCAAGTAGACGCCTGGAGCGAGAATGTCACCAAGAACCTGCTCAAGCTCACGTGCGTACAGTTGCGTGCTAAGCTCGCGTTTGGCGGTACTGACGGGCTGCATTCCAGGGATGTGGGCACGGAAATCAGCGCCGCGGTGGCATGGGTCGGCTCGGAGAAGTTCTTCGTGCCCCTCCTTAACGGCCTTGTGTCTCGGTGGGTCTGCCCGGCATTTGCTGGGATTCAATATTGACGTACCTGTGCTTAAATCCAGGTTACCGCAGCCCACAGCGCAGAGCGTTTTATCCGACCTCGTCGCCGCGCCCGCCGTGCCCGATTCTATTCTGACGCCGCTTGCCGCGCTTCTCCTCGCTTCCGCTGTCGCTGCGCCGCAGGAGCACACGCGGACGCTGCTTGTGTCGATCCAGCAGCGCCACCCAAGTGCACTGCGCGCAGCGTCCGAGCTGCTGACCCAGGATGCGGGCGAAGGCGTGCAGGCGGGCGTCGAGCAAGTCGTCATATCGCTTTCCGTCGTGTTCGGAAGCACTCCGGGGGACAAGAAGTGCGCGGACCTGGTGCTGGCGTCGACGAGCGCGGAAGAGGATGTGCGCGCGATTGCCGTGCGCGGCCTCCTCGCTGCGCTGGGCGCCGCTGAAGCTGCTGATGAGGTACCCCCATTTTCTGTGATGCAATGTACAGCTGATTGACGGACTGAATCGGCGCAGGAGTCGATAAAATCGGCGCTGCTGGCTCGTGCGCACGACTCGAGCGCCGCGGTGCTTGACGCGCTGTACGTCCAGCCTACTATTCTTCTTCCCATTTTGGCGGACGCCCCCGTGGCGCAGGCCTACGTTGCCGCGGTGTCCGCCGCGCTCACCAACTCACCATCAAGGGCGCTCGTCCGCGTGCACCTCGCCTTCCTTGCGGATAACTTTTCCCACTTTGAGGGGCAGGGGGTGTTCGAGGAATGCGTCTTCCCGTTTCTGCTGTTCAGCAAGGGGAAGAAGGAAACGGCGCGCATGGTGTGGGAGCTCATCGCGCGCGGCGAGGGCGCCGACGGGGCGGTGGGCGCTTACGAGGTGATGAGGGGGTGCGTGGGTGCGTGGCAGTGGCAGCTGGACAAGCACAAGCCGGCCGCGGGCAAAGGGGACGCGGAGGGGAATCCGGTGGAGTGGATGGCGAGCGCGAATATGGATGTGGCTGCACGCATGGCAGGTACGCACCTATCTTCGTCTCTTCGTCAGCAGGGTGAAGAATTGTATTGACCGGGGGTGTGTTGTGCAGAGAATATCTTGACCTCGGCGCAGTACGAGCGCCATCTGGCGGGTCTGTTGGGGAAGATGCAGTGCGAGAACCCGCACGCCCGGGCGCTGGCATACCTCGTTGCACGGGCGCTCGTGGGCGCGCTTTCGTCAGACCGTGTGCGCCAGCTCGACGCGGCCGCGCGGATGCTTGCCGCGATGCAGCTCCACTCGCTCGAGGGGATGGAGGACGTGCCCAGCGAAAGGGACAGCCAGATGGTGCGCGCCGATTATAGGCATCTCTGATTGTATGCGCGAGTACTGACTATGGGGTTTAGCTTGTGGACGACCGAAGCCTGGGGCACAAGATTGTGCTCAAGCCCGCCGGGCGCACGACGGCGTACTATTTGAAAACCGCGCTGTTTGCGATGCTGCCCCAGATCGCGCGCCCTGCTGGCGTGGCTTTGGACTGGTATGCGGAGTCGGTATGTGATTTCAGCGGCGTTCGGCGTGCTGGGTTTAACGGCGTGTATGCAGGCGAAGACGGACGACCAGGGCACTCGCTACGTATCCCTCATGCGCAGCATTTACACGCTCGCGAACGCATCCGCATCGCTACCTGTTCTGTCCACGAGCATCATCCGCACGCTCTTCCTCGGCCTGCGGGAAGACGCGCTCGCGTTCCTAGCCGGTTACGTCGTCCGTACTCTGGAAACCACTGTGGACCAGGGCGTGTGCGTCGCCGCGCTGCGGCACGCTGCCGCGTTCATGGCCGCCCAGCCGCACGTCGACTTCCAGAATGTGTTGCCGTCGCTCATAGTGGCGATCGCGAGCGATGATGCGGATATAGGCCAGGCCGCATTAGAGTGCGTAGCCGTTATGGCCGCAAATCACAAGAATCTCATCGCTGTGTATGGGTTCGACACGATTTACGGGGAATGCTCAAGTGGGTTCGACTGCGACTGCCATATTTGATCTTGCTGATGGCCGCGTTGTTAGAAACTTTACAGTATCTCGATGTGGCAGATCTATCGAAGTACCTGAAGGCGATTGTCGCCGCGTCGTCTTTGCTGTCCAAGGACGCAAACTATCTCAAGGTCTTCCATCAGCAAGCGCTTTCTAGGGACAAGTCCGACTCGAAGGCCCAGACAAAGTGAGACCTTCTGCCATCGTGCATATCCTGGAGTGATGCTGATGCATCTGTTTAGACACAAGAAAAACGTGCTTTCGTATTTGCTGTCTCACGTCGATGCCATACGATCGTCGAATGCGCAGATCAGTTTGTTGAACGCCATCGCCAATGTATCTGACGAAATCAAAGCCCAGATGCTTGCGTCAAGGGCTCAGGGGTTGGCCTCCCCACCCACCCAAGTGGGTCAACCACAGGAAGAATACGCGACTCTCGTCGTAGCAAGCTTCGACAAGTCAGCCGTTGGAGCGCTCAACCTGGATGGCAGCGCGACCTGGGCTGCGTACTTGTCTGTCGTTCGTCATTACTTCCGATCAAGTAGGCTCATGGTTGAAGTGCATCTGGCATGGAATGGAACTCATTATAGTTGCAGATGCGCTACACGGCCCACGGTCGGTTTTGGTGCAGAACATCGAACATGGTCTTTTCGCGAGTCTATCCTCGGAGCGCCAGTTAGAGCTTTGCACTGCTTTATTAGACATCGGTGCGCATGACCTCAATGCGGTAAGTTTTCTTCTCGTGGATTACGATAGGCGTCACTAATGCACATTCCAAGGTCCAATGCAAGAAACTCCTGGGCAAGGTGGTCGGGACTGTGCCTCTTATCCAAAGTTTGCTGTCCCACCTTCAACCGCCCACGAACCAAATTTCTCCTGCCAAGAAACGAGCAAAATTGGACGAGTACGCCCTTCTATTTGCCTCCTCTGAGCCATATCTAATGCCGCGTAGAAATGTGGCATCCGATGATTCGTTCATTCTCCTAACTACGTTCGTCGAGGTCCTCGCTGCAAGCGATTTGCCTGGGTCCATCGACCTCATTTCGCGTCTACTTGACACCCTCAATAACGTCTTACATTATGAAACCCCGACTCAGGGAGACAAAAGCTTCGTCGAGCAATTGCTCATGTCCGCCATTGACAATTGTGCCGAAAAAGTTGTTGTGAGTTGTCGCATCTTGTTTGAGGTTCAGATATCTAACGATGGATCTCACCAGGAACTACCAAATCTGAGTCCTAGCGCAATTCGGCTCGACATCCTGGTGGAGCTTATCAGAGGTGAGCAGCCATGCCCTTTCCCCGTCAACATGTCTACTGACTAAGATCGCGGATAGTCTCGGACAATACGCAGACTTTCCATCAAGCCTTACTACTCATGGCCAACCTGGCTCGTCTGACCCCAGATTCCGTGTTACACAACGTCATGCCGGTTTTCACGTTCATGGGCTCGAATGTTTTCCACAGAGATGACACGTACAGCTTCAGAGTTGTACAACAGGTAACGGTCCTCGAGAAAGGCATCATGCATAATCCCTAACGTTTTCTGCAGACCGTGAATAGTATCGTGCCCGTCATGGTGTCGTCCCTCAAGGCTATGCATAGCAGTCGGTTGGACCTGTACATAGGATCAAGAGACTTCTTGCGCATTTTCACCGATGCCGCTCACCATATACCCCGCCATCGTCGTACAAAGTACGTGACATAAATCAAGTACAGTGCATCAACTGACGCCAATATCCGCTAGATTTTTCTCGCATCTTATTGATGTTATGGGCCCCGACGACTTCCTTGCACCCGTTTGCATGTTGCTGATTGAGAAAGTAGCTAATCGCGTCCATCGCCAAAACGTGGAAGAGTTGAATGCCTCTTTCGCTTTGCCTATATCCATTCTTCAGCACTATGCTGCTATTATTCAGGTCTCGGTAAGCCGTTCCGTCTTCTGTAACTGTAGCAACACTAAATGCTTTGATATCAGACGCTTTCAGAGATCTTGAGAGAGAGCCAACGTTTGGTGGCGCATGCCACTGGATCGAACACAGCTCAGCCGATCTTCATGAGTATAACTCAGTAAGATATTTGTTCTTATACCTGTGCCTTTTAATAACGCCCAGTGCAGGGATGAGGAGCACAGTCAGTCGACGTCATCGGTATTAAAACGCCGTGCACAAGCTTTGATAGTCTTCGCGGGTCACGCATTACAGACTTTTCCCACTAAGCTACCTGGCGACCATGCCGCTGGAAAAGCTATTGGCGAAATCGTCTCTCTCCTGGTTCATCTCGCGACATCGCAGAATCTGTCAACACCGGATAATAATATCGATGCGGTAGTTATTTCTGCTCGGTCTGCGATGTCGGTATCGCTAGGTGTGATGCCGGCGATGGAGTTTGTCAACGTGGTATTAGCTATGCTCGAAACTGGAGACACAAAGGTATGCAATCTACCTGCCTGTGGAAAACTTATTAATGAAGAAAACGAAAGATCCAAATAGGTGCTCTAGACGTGTTAACGAGTCGCTTAGAGATGGTCAATCCAGGTGTTCGAAGGAGCGTCTCCGGTGTTATCGTCAATGTCATTGACCGCATCAAAACACTGGTGTCGGGCAACGATGATTCGTTGGCAATTTCAGCGTTTTCGGGCTTGAAGGCCATTGGAACCACGACCTGTCCCGGAGAGGAAAATGCGCTTGCGAACACAATCCCCTCGATCCTCGCAGCAATACGGGGTCGGAAAGCAGCGGAGAGGGCCATGTCATCTCTCCTACCTATCATGTGAGTCAACACATATTCAGGCATTTCGCCTCTAACGCCCTAAAATTCATGCTAGATCTCACCTTGGACCGCGGCTGATTCCAAATTTCCGCAACATCATTGAAGAGTGCGTACACGTAGTGCGCGAAAGTCTGCAAAGCAGCACCCGTAAGTCTAGCCGATTTGCTCATCGATACATACTGACTGTCTGTAGAAACATCCGCCTTGGCGACAGATGCTTTGAGCGTACTGCGTGGACTCCTTGTAGCCATACCCACGTTCTGGGGCAATGCAGAATTCGTGCAGATCATCAAACTTCACATTGAGCACACCACGACGAAGAACTCCCTGCCGAGTGTAACCTCAGCTTTGATGAAGTCTCTAACCAAGCGAGCTCCTTCAAAGGCGCTCATACCATCGCTGTGCCAGATTTGGCCTTTGCGGGACTCTTCTTCAAACACAGTGCGTTTTAATACAAATGATCATTGATGTGCCATTCACATGTATCACCAGGGTCAAGATCGTATGGTCGCCTACTTCGGGCTATTGAGACTATCCCTACGTGCCGCTTCACGGCCTGTTGTTCTGGAAAATATACGGCCCTTGTTTCAAGTTTTCCTCGAAGGATTCGATGCTCGATCCAAACTATCTCAGGTTGATCCAGAAGCGGTACAATTTAGCACTTTAAATCCTTGCGATGCTCTACTAACATTGCGCAGGTGGAGTCCCAATCAGTGCCGGCATTCTTGGAACTTGTTGTCAAGCTAAATGAAGCGGCTTTCAGGCCCCTCTTCCGCAAATTGTATGACTGGGCGTTTGCGACTGGTGAGTATGTTAGTTGCAGTACCAAGCAGGGCACTGATTCCCGATAGGCAATGATTCAAATTCTAGGAAAATCACATTTTGTCGTGTATACACTTCACTGCTCGAATACTTCAAGGTATTTGGTCACCTTCTCCAATACAAGCATGCATTAATTGAACGCCATCATAAGGGCTTGATGAGCACATACATGTCCTTCCTGCTGCAGCCCTTTGTTGATCTTCTGGGAGGGTTTATCACGTCCTCGAGCACCGACAAGACTCTCTGGTCCAGCATAATCGCGACTCTGACTGAAAGCTTTTCTTCAGATGAAGGAGGTAAGTGTTATTCAAATGTAATTAAACTAGTTTGCTCATGAACTTTACTCAGTTTTCTGGCATGATGACAAGTCGCGGCAAATTGTGCCAGTTTTAATCGGCCAGGTAGCTGTCTGCGCCCGTCTCGGCACATCTGAAGCAAAACTAGCCATGTCCAAGTGTTTGGACGTAATGACCGAAACCATTACCGAGGACGCTCTGCTCAAGTCGACGAATCTTGGCTTGCTAATGCACACACGCTCCGAAGATGCGCGATTGCAGATATTTGCTCTCAGCTGCTCCGAAGTTCTTTGGCGTTCACATGGAGGAAAACTGCTAGGTAAGTCTTCTGACCAAGTTCTTCTACACCATACTGAACTAGTCTTGCAGGGTTTGTTGCCGAGACTACAACCTTCATCGCTGAATGTGCCGAGGATGAGAATGATATGGTAGTAAAGGAGGCGCATCGTTTGAAACAGGCAGTGGAGAGTGTTGCCGGAAATATAAATGTGTAGATATAAATGAATAACTAAAGGACGGGGTATAGCATGCAAATATTTAGTTCCTATGAATCATTTTCGCGCTCGAGCATCGTTTCTTCGATCGCTCTACATTGTGAAAGTAGGTGGACATTGACAGGGCGCCCACATGCGTTGCGAATGAATGGTGTCTGGGCAAAGAAGTTTAGTCAGAGCTGCATGAAAGAATTTCAAAGTGCTGCATACATTTAATAGATCGCTAGGATCTGGTCTAGTTGCCGCAGGCTCTGAACACAAACGCAAAAAGTCGTGGAATGATCTTGAGTATATTTCGGGATGGGTTAGTGAGGGCCATCGATCGCCAAATTGGCGAGGGTCTTGAATGTCAGTAAACGGCGGCTCTGACTGTGCTGTTTCCCAAACGGTCGCCCCAAGCGACCAAACATCAACCTTGAGAGCGTGATAAGTTCCACCCCTGGACAAGTTAGTCAGTTTGCGATCGGCTAGAATATAAGCTTTCAAACCCACGTTCGCATTTCCGGTGCCTAAATTTCTTGAAATGAGCAAAACCGATAAAACTACACAGCTAATATACAACATACCTGCCAATATATCACACCAGCTGCCCCTGAACAGTCGGAATTTTCTGGTGTGACCTGCACAGCGTTCGAAAAGTCCGCTAGACGATACAAGGCATTAGTTGAGTCTCGCTTTTTTGTCAACATCACGGACCCAATTTCAAGAAGCCATTGCTGTTTAGTAATAAATTATCTGATCGCACGTCTCGATGTGCGATGTGCTGCTTCTGGAGATACTCTAGGGCTTGTAAAACCTGAAACATGGGTTGTTTAGTATCGTGTAGAGGCTGGCATATGATATTTGACGTACATCGCTGGCGAACCGGGCAATCATTCGCTCTTGCACCATTAGGCCCTCGGCGACAAGCCCGACAACATCCGCCAGGCTTCGTTCCATGAGCTCCATGCGTATCCAAAGCGAATCTTCCACCAGGTCGACATAGAGGGCATCCATGGTCAGAATATTCTTGTGTGTCACGCCCCGGACGAGTGTGAGCTCCTTCTTCAAGTCTAAGAGCTTTGGAGATCCAGATGGTAAAATAGGCACATTCTTGATTGCAACGAATGCAACATCTAGCGGTAAACCCAAGACTTCGGGCTTCACTAATCTCGCTGCATACACAGACCCACTCTCGGCTTCAGCAATTTCCTGAAGCTCGATGTAATGGTCGCGTGGGTCCGTGGCTCCGTCGATGAACTCTTCCAAAGGCGCAACGACGTCAGATAACCAACCTAGGTAGCGCTTCGCTGGCGTAGTAGTAGTTGGCTTATTAGACCTTGGAGGTTCGTCAATTTGCACGCCATTGATTTTGATGGACGGTTTGGACTTCAACGTGGTATCTGGATCTTCGGGTATCGCACTGGACCGTTCAACTTTGTGCGCCCCGAAGGTTTCCCGAATAGACGACTCGCTAAACGTCGATCTCGCAGGGGAGGGTAGAGGCGAAATCCCGGGCGACATGCGTAAATACGCTGATGGATCTTTGGGAGGCAACGCAAGGGGTTTTTCTGAAAGGCCGACTGATGACACACCAACAGAGTTGGGACGTGATGAGCCGGATCGGGAATGAGAGTCACATCCAGAGCTCGAGGAAGGCGACTCGCTGAAATAGGAGCTGCTTGGGGAGCCCAGTGCTGGTGGTAGTGGTGGTGTTAATGAAGGTGTTAGCGCGCGAGATTCTGAAGCAATCGATGCGGCTCTGTAATGTCTTGACGGTTTTTTAGGTGTAGGGTCCTCCGTGGGGAATGTAGACCGGAGGGGGGATGGTGTCGGAGGGAAGACTAACTCCTCTTCGTCATCTTCATCTTCATCTTCGTCGTCCTCTTCCTCTTCATACTCTGCGTCAGGGGGAGTTGTGCTTCTGACCTGTTGAACATCAACATCCCGTTTCTTAGTAGTAGTGGAAGATATGACGTTCGCCACGGCACGCGTAGCCAATGACGCGCCGCGAACGATAGTTGTATCTGTCACCGTGACAGTTGAAACATTCGACATATTGGAATCCCGATTCGAGTCTCGCCGTTCGCGCACAGTTGACAGGTAGCCATCAGACTCTCGACTGTGCGGGCCATCCGTGGTGCCTTTGACACCACGTGCATCGTCCCCACTAGTGGGAAGTATAGGTGTGGGCGGTTTGCTGGAAGGCATCGGGATAGGCGATAATCGGGGAGATGTTTGTTGCACCAGCTCCATGATCTCGTTGTACAGCGGTGTGCTCGGCCCTTGATGAGCATGGACATCCCCCCCTATACTATTTGTAATGGCCGGCGGTTCGGGTATTTGCAGGACCTGCGTTTGACGCTCTTCCTCGACATTACCTAAGGGGGTTGAAGGAATCGGTCTTTGCGGGGCGCGCCTTGTGGAAGGTTGTCTGGAGCTCGTGGAAGAGCTGGATGTGGGTGGAGGGACCGAAGCTTCCAATCTCGAGGAAGAGCTGGATGCAGGTGGAGTGGAGGTGGAGGCAAATCTCGAGGAAGAGCTGGACGTGGGGATACTACGGGCCGAAGGTGGGGCTTTCGAGGAGGAAGAGCTTGCTGATGTGGGACTCAATAGAGAGTCTTTGGCTGATGGTATGGCTGAGAATAAGCCAGCCGACCAGCTATCTAGATCTCCACTAGCTTCGTGGAGTGATAACCGTGGAGGCATTGTTGCTAGCTTCTTGGCGAATTCCTGATTTGCTGTTGAAGTTGAAGGTTCCGAGTTCACATGCTCCTCATCCTCTTCGTCCTCTCCATCCTCTTCCATCTCCAATCTAGCCTGCTGCAAATGCTGTTGGCTGCCGCTGGCTGGGGTAGATTTCTCCCCTCTCGCGGCTACCTGCGCAAAAGCAGAATTTTGGCCAGGTGATTTATACGCAGGGGGTGGTGATGATGAGCCAGGCGAGTGGTTGGTGACGCGGAAAGTGCGCCGCGGAGGCGTTCGAGGTCTAGTGTTGTCACCATTCGCAATAGGTGTCAAAATGATAGGAGGACTCGTGCTTGTGTTTGGCGTGGTCGCTGAGGGAGATTGAGAACGGTCGGTGGATACGTGACTAGAGTCCGACGGTGCATGGGAAGTGAGCTCGAAGTGACTGTTGACGTATACATATTGCGCGTCTGGATGGCCGGAGTCGAACGACGCGGCATCTGAGTAAATTGAGCGGTTGGATGGTTTTCGCGTGGGTCTCGGCACAATTGGTTGTAGCGGTGGTGGGACACCTGGGCGCGAGGAAGAGAATGACGAGGTTGTAGAAGTCGTTGCAGCCGTGGCGGGTCGATACCTAGAAGATGTTACGGATGCGGCGTCTGACATTTGCCGAACGGAGGTGGTACGGGGGGGAGGATTTGCCAGCACAGAAGCGGGCGAGTCTGGTCGGCCCGTGTAGAGATAAGGTGCTGCTGGGGACCCATTGGAGCGCCGTGCTTGAATTGCCGATATCTCGTCCTCGCTGAAGCCTGCCGCTTGCAGTGATGTGGACCAAGAAGGGGGTAGGCCAGTATATCTATGCACAAACGATTAGCTCAAGAAGTAGAACCAAATAGATTGGCGTACCCTTCATCGACATGTATGTTGTGCTTCGTAATGAATCAGTATCACGAAGAAATTAAGTCATTGAGGCACTCACCTGAAAATTCCAAGGCATGGAGATCCCATCATCTTCCGTCGGCTCAATCTGCGCATCATCCTCGACAAGAGGACTCTTTACAACCACTCGCGGCGTCCGTCTTGACTTCGATACAGACGCAATCTTCCCAAAGAAACCCTTCACCGCGCGCGTAGACGCCCCGCCCGACCCTTCCACTGATGATCCTGAAATCGAGCGGTGGCCAGAAATACTTGGAGCAGCTAATGCGGCAGAGCCAAACTCTCCCGGTAGATCGACAGTAGAATGGCTAGGGCCAGGCGAAGGTCGCATGAAGCTAGGGGTAAGGGGTGTTGTTGGTGAGGAAGTGTACGATTCTGGGGATAGCGATGACATGGACTTGTTGTAGAGAAAGTAACGGTCCTTTGGAGGGGGAGGGGGAGGCTGAGACCCTCCTGCACCATTACCATTGTTATTCTCCTGGGATTTCGAGCCGCTAGAGCCGCTTCCGGCAAAGTTGAATACCTTGAGGGTCGAGAACCGTGAAGCGCTGTTCTGCTTGACCATGTCGTTCGTTATAACCAGTATCGTCCCATAGAGCAGTCAAAGCCAGTAATAGGTAGAAAGCAGATAGGGAGTTAGAGGGTAGGTATAGTATGAGCTGAAAGCGGCTGCTGCTGCTGAAGGTATCAGAACCAGAATAATTCTCGCGAATGATAGATCACTTCAGAGCCCAATCCGAATATAGTGGCGCAAAGTGTCTGGGCCCGACCGCTTGGACAGCCCTTCCCCTTTTCAACTTCACAACAATTCTACTGTATTGAAATCCTCCTCCGGATAGGCTCAAAACACATCCCACTTGGAAGCTATGCAGGCGATCTCTTAGACTATTTGGCGGCCCGGCTACCCCACACCGTCAACCATATGGACGGTTGCAGGCACGTCACTTTCCTAGCAGCCGTAACCATGTTTTCAAGCCTTTTCAAGCCTTGCCAGGGACACTGCAATCCCATGATCACTTATGTTCTACGAAGTAATAAGTACGCACTCTCAGAAATTAAATGCATGGGGATAGTTTGTGTTCAAGCTGCGCTGGTCTCTCCCTTCCGCCCACCAGACGCACTCAAGTTGCTTCAAGGCGTTTGCAAGTTATTACCATTTATGTGTGCCATTTCTAGAGCCCGGATTCCAGAAAACCATTGCTTCTCAATAGAGTGTATCTGCTGTGATATTTATCGACCTAGAAAGGAAATTTTCCTTACGTTTCTGCAATCCGATTGGCTGAGAGCTAACAAAAAATATTCACCAGATACACTCTAATAGAGGAACGCTGGCTATGGCGCTCTTTGAGCCACCAGATATTTCATAATCATAACCGACTGGTGTACATGCTGCAGGAGGTTACAGAGTATATTTTGATCTAACAAGCATCGGTGTTACTCGCGTAAATATATCAGGAAATTTGCAGGGCACAGCAAGGGCACAGTAAATGAACTTGTGTTTTCTTTCGCATGCCTGGCGTTTCGAATTCGTGCCACGATGCGTGTATGTACATCACCGGCGGATATTAGGTATGTGTCAGGATCAAGTCAGGATAGCAAACCATTTTTTTGCACCCCGTTCTGAACATGACGACCTCTCCCTTTCCTCGAGACCACTCTGATGTCGACTGTTGATCCATGATCCAAAGGTGTAATCGTTTGACTCGGATTTTTTAGCGCTAAGTAGATGATGTGGCAGCGTGGCAAGTCGGTCGCGATCCCTAGAAGATCTAGGGTATTACTTAGCAGTGAAACTACCAGAGTATACATGCGCTTTAGGAATATGCTCCCCATCAACCATTCGCTGTAAAACAGACCTTTCTGCATGCACTTTTCTAATCTCTTCTGGATGTTGCCTAGGTTGTGACCATCTGTGAGCCTACAGGAGCCTACGGTCCAATGATATCCTCTTCGGCCGCGTTTGTTCCACGAATTTGAAGTCACCGACCCCATAAAAACACGATTCGATCGCTTCCATCATCTCTTTGCATTGGCTCCACTCTCCGGTAAACTGTATGTGAGCTAGATGAGGAATTAACCCTTTCCTCACCGACTAATCCCGGCTTCCGAGGGTGAGTGCTCGCATGAGCTTGCGGAGACAGTGGCCTTTAGGTAACACATTCACCGCCAATTCACTCAGAGAGGGTACCTCTGGAAAGTAACGCAAAATGTCTTCCCCCGATGGACCAGACAGAATCGAAGATTTGGATAGTGTGCATCGCAAGCGGGAAAGGAATGAGAGAAATATTTCCATGGGCCTTGCAGAATCAGCATGTCGCGGGTTATCCAGAATTTCCAACTGAAGAATCAAAGGTAACTCCAAGCACTCCAGAGCCGCCGTGACCCACGAGCCTGTGGGTAGGTGTTCCGTAGAGGTGAATGGTACAATCAACGAGATTGACAGCGGCGTGTAGGAGTTCAACGAGCCCCATTCTCTTCTGCGTCTGAACGCTACAGGTGGGTATTTGGCGAGAAGACAGAGAATATAAGTCGAGGTCGATCCCTGCTATGAGAACACCTGACAATCTTGGTGCACCCGTGGCCATATTGATCTGCCCCGAGTATCGAGGGTAACCCAGGGAGGCCGTGCGAGTAATCAGAAGAGATTTCAGAAGGGAAAAGATCTTTCAACCGATCTGCTGTTTATAATGATCAAGGTTATGCGTCGTGAGTAACCGACGATAACATCCCGCCCAAGCCGAAGCCGAGATCGGCTTCGTGATTCGGCTGATACTGCACGGTGAGGGAACGGTTTTGCGATCGCTTTACCCATTCAAGAAGGACATCAGCAAACTCCCATTGTCTTCAACCCCTGATATCTTGATAGAACACAAGAGTACAGATGTGCCTCTCGAACGATCTCTACAAATCCCGCACACTTGGTCCAGGAGCAAGGGAGCCTCCCGAGGATCAAGGAAGCTGGGATAGTGGGGTAGGGTGTACGTGAATATCTTCACAAGCAGCTCGGTGGGAAGATCATGCATTGGTGTGACTCCATGTTCATCGGCGAACTTCTGGGCGGATATTCGCTTGGCTCACAATTCGAGCAGACAATCCTGCGCTTGTGCAATCTCGTCCTCCAATTTCTGTAGATCGCTAGCACATCTGCGAACGTCCCGCATTGGGCGTGACGGAAGCTTGTAAGTTGTTGGGAAGGAGGGTATCCCAAGTCAATCTCGCTCACAGCTAATATGCGCAGACGATTCGAGCATAACATGCTAAATATAATAATGTATGTTCGATGTGTTTGTGGGGTAAGTAAAACCCGTTTTAAAGGGGATACAATACAGAACGTACGTTACGAGTATCAGGATGATGAAGGCAAGAGGGAAGGAAGAGTGGCAATCGAGTCGCGGGGTGGCTGGGGGCCGTGATTTCACGTGGATACGTTGCATCAGCTGCACGCTGAGTGTGAAGACTGAGTCAAATCTTGATAATATGTATTTTATGTTGTGTAAAGAGATGCAGGAATGTGCTACAAGAAACGCAAGAAACACAAATGTATGGAGACTGGAAGACCGTGCCCCAATCAATTGCGAGTACATAGTAGCCTCATGAAAATATCCATTCTTTATACCTCAGACCTGCACTCACGCAGTCCCATAACCTCTCTTCTGTGTCGCCCAATCCGTGCTCACGAACCAAACCCGTGAACAATGTTACTGATTTCAGCCACTTTCCGTCTGCCATGTCCTCAACTCCTGCGAAACGTGACTCGATGGCTTCCATCATCTCTTCGCATGCGCACCACCGCCCATGAACCTGTAAATGCTCCAATTTGGGAACCAGATCTTTCCCCTCCGGCCCGCTGCGACTCCCGAGCGTGAGCGCTTGCATCAGCTTCCGTGGACAGTGGTGGCAAGGCTCAGGCCCAATGGCCAAATCAACCACAGAAGGTAACTCCATCAGACATTGTAAAACATCATCCTCTGAGGGGCCGGCTTGAATCCATAATTTCGATAGCTTGCAGCCTGAGCGGGAGATAAAATCAAGGAAGATGTCTCTCGGCCACGGAGGCATCGACTCGGCTTCGCTGAAATATTCATGATAGGCTGGTTCTTGATGCGACCATTCCAATGCGCGAAGTGAAGGTAATTCTAAGCACTGTAGAATAATTCCCAAGATGTCGCTATCCATTTGGTGGAAGCCGTGGATGGAAAGCCGTTGTAGTTTGGTATGTCATAATTTAAACGGGGAGTCTGCACTTCCTAAGACGTTTATTTCACAGTCCATTAGATTGGTGGCTTCCCGTAAGAATGTGAAAAAGTCCGGAACAGATTCTGTATCAATATGGCAGGTGGTTAACTGGCCAGATGGCAGATCAAGACGTTGGAGACTGAGGTTATCGACATGTGCGAATAGCAATCGTGGCGCTCCTGTCCCTATGTTGAGAGTCCAATCGATTTCGTCCGGGTTGTCGGATATGTTGATGACGCAAAGGGATTGTAGGCGAACCAATCCATGACGACCGTCCGCTGGGAATATCAAAGGGAGCATATCGGGCGTGATTTGAACGTGGAGATGCTCTATGCGTGCGGCCAAACCACTGATCAAATCCCATTCCAGCCCTTCCTCCTCGATGTCTGGTGCCTGTTCAATGTATGACTCCGATTCGATGTCTGGCCCTTTGTAAAGCACATGAAGCGAGCAGTTGCCTGCTCGCTCTAACCATCTAACAAAAACTGCAAGAAGCTTTTCGTTATCGATCGGTGCTATCTGGATAGTAGACCAGAGAAGAGGCGTATTTCTTGAGAAAGCTCTCCAATACTTGCAAACTTGTCCGAGAACCAGGGGAGCTGCCTTGGGGCGGAGTGGGCTTGGTAACGGGTCGTCGGGGAGGGTGAACATGAATATCATCGCAAGAAGCTCTTCGGGAAGGCGCCGAATGTGTAAGCCTGCATGTTCATCGACAAAGCTCTGCAAGGATGCCCGCTTTGCTTGCAGGCCAAGAAGATGCTTTTGGACTTCTGTGATTTCGTCGTCCATGATTCGCAGATCCACTCGGGCAGGTGCAATTACATCCCATATGGCGTCCAATTGAAATTTGTTGGGAGCGTCATTCTTGATAAACAAGTCCGGCACTGGGGACGGGAGGGGGCCATTGATGTCGCTCAAAGCTAGCGTTCCCCGACAGTTAGAGCATAACATGCTATATCTGACAGAATTTGTGGTAGTCGTATTGGTAAGTAAGACATTGTGGCACGGTGTGTGCTTCAACCCTTTCAAAACTGAACGCACCTATCAATATGAGGAGTAAAATTTGGTAAAAGAGCGGGATAGAGGATTGAGGCCGAGGAAGTACGCGGATCGAACACAGCCGTCGAATCACGTGAAGGTTGGTGTCAACAGAACTGCAGAGTCAAAGCTTAATAATTTTAATTTTATGTCGTGTAAAGACATGCAGGAATGGGCTACAAGACATGCAAAAACGCAATGGATGGGATATGGGTAGGCATATGGTGGAATAAATAGACTGCCAACGAGAGGTGGCGCGTATGAGACATCATGAGTGCGTGCGGAAAAGCAATTACATCGAAAGCAGATGATCAATAAGTGAGATGAAAGAGCTGAAGTCCAATGTGGTTCGTCAATTGAAATACACAGGGGGTGGGGCCGGTAGCTGGCCGCCATTATGCACCAGCTATCTGCATCTCGCTCACCCGCCGCCTCACCACGCCCATCGGGGCCCGGGCGGGTTCATCAACATTCTCCTTCTCATCCAGCTCGCTTAGCGCTGAGCTCGCGCTGATTTTTCTGCCAGACGCACCAGCACCCGCCCGTATACGGGCTTGTTCTAGTGCAATGGTCGATGGGCGACGAACGCTCGGTGTGGACACAGCGGGCTTCGCGGACGTCGACCGTGCCATGCGTGCGGCGGTGGGCGTAGGTGTGCGTGTGGCGGTGGGCGTAGGTGTGCCCACGGACGGACGGCTCGCTTTTGCAGACGGCGGGCCCATGGATCCCGATCCGGCTTTGGGGGTTACAGTCGTGCTCGTGTTGGTACGTACGCTCCGGGCGAGCGCCTTGGGTATAGGAACTGGGGTCTCGAGCCCGCGGTGACCTTCTCTGCCGATGTCCGAGAGAGCAGAAGGCGGCCTGACAATGCCCGGGGTTGCGAAACCAGACGACGATTCCCGCCGGCCGTTGGCAATTTTCGCCGGGGCAGGTGTACTACCTGCTGTGCCTTTGACGCCTAATTTTCTTTTGAGCTTTGGCGGTCTGTTAGCATACACGAAGACACAGCAAGAGAAGCAGCCTCACCAGTTCAAGCTCCTGTTGCTTCGAATCGAGCGCGATATTCAACCCGTCCATATCTGCCTTATCCTGCGCCCTCTGCTTGGCAAGCTGGACGAGACTCATCTCCTTGTCCGCACTCTCCTGCTGCAGCTCATGTACCTGCCGCCTCAAGCGCTCCATCTCCTCCTTCAGTGCGGCCACACGCTCCTTCAGTGTCCCTGTCAGCACATCCGCCTCTGCACGTGCCCGCACCATCTCCTCCATCTCGCGCCGAACACCGTCTTCCACACCCGCACTGTCCTTGACCACCCGGGCCTGCTCATCAAGCAGGTGTGCGTGCTCACGGCGCAGCGTGGCCATTTCCTCTCTGAGCTGCTCCGCTGTAATCTCACGCTCGACCACGCGCGCCGAAAAGTCGACGATCTCGGCGTCGCGTTGGCGGATATTCTCTTCGAGGCGGGCCACGCTCTCCTGCGCGAACGCATGCTCGGCTTGCGCGTCTGCGAGCTGTACATCCTGCGCCTCCATCGCACGTGTCATTGACTCGGCATGTGCCTGCTCCTCGACGAGCATCGCTTCCACCTGCACGAGCCATCAGCACACAATCAAGACAAAAAAGAGCAAGTGCATTTACCTCGACCTTCTGCCGCTCGAGCTCCTGAATGCGCTCGGTGCCCTTCTCTGTGTGCGCCCATTGCGCCTCGAGCTCCGCCTGCAGAACTCCGTACTCATTGTCCTTCTGTTGCATTATCTCCTGCACAGAAACCAGCTCCTCTGCAATCTCTGCACGGCTATTCTCCACCTGTGCGCCGCGCATGATCAGCAGCGCCCTCTCCTCGTCCCAGTTCTGCTGAGCAACCCTTTGGCTTTCTCGCTCCTCCGCCACCGCCTCCTCGGTATCCTCCCTACGCTCTTCCCGGTCCTTGGCGAGCAGTAACTCGCCGCCAAATAGTCTGAGTACGCTCTCCAGCCTTGCTGTTGTCGCCTCCGCCTTTTCCGCCCGCTTCTCTGCCTCCGCCCGCTCTCTTTCGTGTCCGCCTATGCGCTGCTGGAGCGACTTCAGCGCCTCCCCACTAGCCTCGTCCATCACACTCCGCTCAAAGCTCTCCTCCCGGCTCCTGTCCACCTCTTCCTGCAGCCCGCGGCACATGCGCTCCAACTCGTTCACCTTCTTCTTCCACCCCCTCAGCACCCCCTTCCGCCGCTCGCCCTCCTTCTCCGTTGTCCCCACGCGCTCGGTGAGCGAGTTGACGAGCGCGTCGCGCGCGGAGAGGTCAATCTCGTACTGTGCACAGAGCTCCTGCTGCAGCGCGAGTTGCGTGCGCAGGCTCCAGATCACGTCCTCTTCCTTCGACGCCGCCCGCGCATGGATAACATTACTGGGCTGTGCTGCCGACCCATTCTTCGACTGCGGCGGCGTGGGCGGGATGAGCGTCTGCGGCGTGTAATACGTCGTCGCATTCGCCCTGAACGGGTCCGGCGTGTCCCTGTCCCGCTGCTTCTGCTCCTCCCGCGCCTTCACACTCTCGTCGAACGCGAGCCCCAGCGCGAGGCTCTCCGCGCTCTCGTCGTTGATATCCGTCTCCACCAGGTTGGTCGTGCTCATCGTCGAGACGGACCCCCCGCTGTGCCGGTGCTGCCTCGTGAACACGCCCATGCCCATCCCGCCCCCGCGGAAGATGGACGACGAGTCACTCAGCCTGCTTTTCTCCGAGCTCGGGCCAGAGGAGGGGGCGTTCGCAGGCGTGTTGGCGTTCGGCCTGGACATCGAGTAGAACACAGTCTGCCCGAAGCTAAATGACGCTGATGTGGACGAGGCGCTCGCGGGGAGGGGGACATCGCGCGCGCTTGAAGGCGGGGTGGCTGTTTGCCCCTGGTTGGACGTGGTGTCGATGTGCAGCGGCAGGTGGCGCTGGGGCTCCTGTCGTATGGCGAGCGAGTCTCGGTGTTGGTCCTCCTCGACGACATCCGACAGCACCATCGACATCGAATGGAACATCTCCCCAGCCGCGTGGTCCCTGTGTGGCGTCGACGTGAAGCCGCCCTCCGCGACGCTGTTGTCGACGCTGCTGTCAAACGGTGGTAGCATGCTATTCTCCGCTGCCGGGTGTATTGGCGGTATATCCGCGCCAAAGATGCCCGACAGATCTGCACTCGGGATGGGCGTCGTGAGCGCCGAATGCTCCTTTGGCGGGGTGAACAAGTCCATCGCGATGCCCGGTCTCCGTGCCTTGGATGCGCTCCCGCCGACGGGCATCGTCGCTGCCTGGAACTGGTCTAATAATGTTATGGGCTCTTGCGGGGTCGAGGTGAGTGAGGTGTCGGGTGACATGGCGCGGTACGCGTCGCGGCTGAAGAAGCGCACGTTCTGCCCTGTGCCAGGCGTCTTGGGCATGCGCATGATCGAGCGCACGCTGCCGGTGGCGTAGGGCGAGCGCGCGGTGTCGTTTTCGTCTGGCTCGATGGGGGAGTATCCGTCTTGGGACTCGTGCACAGATCGCAGGGTATCGTAGGAGGGGCGCGCTGATGGGGCAGAGTCGGTTGAGGGGCGCGAGAGGGAGGTTTGGGAGCCTGCGGTGCGGGCGTGTGAGCGGTCGCACGCGGATGAATGATAAAAATGGCAACGCACTGTTTCCGTTCAGATGCAAGTGCGATTTTACTCGTTTGGGCAGGCTAATGGGGAACCTGAAAGGGGAGCTCCTGCCTGTCTCCTCTTCCTTGTCGTCTTCGTGGTCGTATTTGGGCACCTGTATAGGCTGCATGTGCGCGCGCGACATGCGCCTGAGGAGCTTTTTCGCCTTGCTGGGCGAGCTGGGCGGGCTTCCTGATGTATGTGCAGTATCATCTGCCCCTCGATGTGATGTTGCATCCGAGTTGCTGACCAGAGAACGAGAGCTGGTGTTCGGGTGTTGGTGGACCTGGGAATGTCCCTGAGAATCGTCTGTTCGAGATTTGCCCATCGCATTGCTGATTTTGCTCCACATCGCAGGGTCTTGAGGGCCGCAGGGGGCAGGGGGTTGAGGGAGACTAATTGGTGGTGTTGGTAGGACGAAAGGTCAGTGAAACCGAACCAACTTTGAAACCGCGTTGCGGTCACGTGCCCGCGTGTGTCCTGGACCTTGTCCGAGGAGCCATGTGCCAAAACAATCAGGCGCAATCAGGCCGCAGGCGCAATCAGAACTGCGACTGCAGAATGATAATCAACTAAAATTGTGATGCTGTACAATTCACAAGATCCGTCAGACAGGATAAGATATGGTGTTGTACTGTGTACATGCTAGTTTTCACACGGACTAGCCCAAGACTAGCCAGCTCTCCTCCAAGTGCCCAAGGAATGGAACGAACGTAATTCAGGGCGGAAATCAGACCAATCTTCCCTGACGTTTCGGCGGTGGTGGTGGTGGGGTCCTGTTTATTTTTCCGACGTCCCTGGCCAGTCGAAACCAAATCACACGCATAATCGTAATAATGATTATGCCAAGATGGATATATTTACGCGACCGATCAGAGGTGAAGGCATCGCACGGACACCAGTGGCTACAACGGGGCAATCGCTACCAGAGCGAGAAACCCATGGCTCGTGGCCATGGGTGTATCCGTGGACAGAGGTGCAGACCCATGACCTGGCAATCAGTGGAGATCAGTGGTCGCAACAGACGCGTTGATACAACGGCAAAGTTTTAGGCGCCGAAATCTTTCCGTCTTGCCTCCATCCCATTTCTTCTGACATCCGGCCTACTACCATATAGCGCAGGGAGAATGTGCGAATTCTACAGCGCTCCTAGTCTGGTTTACAACTGATGCGACTATGATCATAAATCTGATCCCTTCCAACCTCTTGCCTTGGGATCCGCATGCTTGACAGCGCTACACTACCGTGACAGTAGATCTCTTAATCACTAGTAACAAACCCACACGTTCAATCGACTGTTGATGGCCCACCCAAGGTTCTCAGGGCGTTGAGCCTCGAGATACTAAGAATCCACAGGAACGAAACCGACGAGACCGACGGGAAGTGTACTAGCCCAGCGCCGAAGCAATGTATCTGCTTTACCCAATCGGGGCCTGCAACTTTACCGGACTCCTAGTCGTGGATCCCCCCATCCGAGGCACATTTGAGTATACGGACAACTACCAATTTTTTTTTTTTACAGTTGTCTGTACATCAGCCTGAGTCTGGCAACTCTCGCTCACCTTTGACCATAGCGTCCTAGGCAAGAAACATCATCGACCATTGCAATTGCTAGTACGTAAATTCTCCTACAAATATGTACAAGACAAATAAAAGAACAATCCGCAGAAGGTTACGACTGCGATTATGTTTGCAGAACCAGAAAGGCACGATGCCCCCCTCGCCCCGGTTCTGACACTAGGCCCTTGTTTTGAGTTCTACCAGCGTAAAATTCTGATCCCCCTTGAAATTGCAAGCATGCTGCTTCCACGAGCGGTAGAAAGACTGGGCAGGAGGGTCGCACAAAACTCGACTTATTCAGAATCGCGTCAAGCAATGACGCAAGTGCCAGACCTCCTTGCCTCCACCCGCTGCCGCCTCGTCCGTACCTTCGTGGACTCGGAGACTTCTCTAAATGCACGTCTCTATACACAAACCGATGGACTGCAGCTGTCAGTGTCGGTCATGTATGACGACACAGGTGCATCTTCAGACACTCGAGCTCCAATCATTGAATCAACTTCTGGGCCAAATCTGCAGGGTTTGGAGAGTCCTCTCGCCAAGCGTGGCCTCTGGACCTCTGTCAAGAGAGAGCACTTTCGTCGAAAGAATGGGAAGCTTTCTGGTATGGTGTTCAAGTGGTTGGAGCACTCGAACAACCGTCCCCTTACCTTGCAGTACCAGCCAACGCTGGAGGACATCGAAATACCAGAAATAAACAGCGATTCGGAGGATGAGGAAGAGAACCGGCCTGGAAAAGTTGAATAACCCAATTGGACACAGCCTTCTGAACTGCTAGCGCAGATGGAGAGGCAGAGGAGGGTCAATCCCAACGATATATTTGGGCCTGCCAAAACCGTGTGTATGGAAGAGGCGTTCACAACAAGCAGGAGCCGTCGCAACACCCGGCATAGTACCGGCCCTGCGGATTGGAACGACACTCACAGGCTGACGGCAGAGGAAGAGAGAGAATACGCTATAAGGATGGATTATCAGTCTTGAACACACTTCATAAATGCTGTTTCTTGATAGCGGAAGACATATACAATCTGTTGGGGAATGCTGTGTTGGTAACAGGCGTCAACATGCGAGTAGGCGCGCAGCGTCACAACAGGTTGCAACGTGCCCTCGGTATTACATAGACTGTGACCAGCTACAAGCATCCATTCAAAGTCAGTGTGAAAACCGTTTGAGAATTTACCATAACTCACTGTGAAGCAGATGAGCAGAGATGATGTCGCACACCCGGCGAACGTAGTCATCTTTGGAGAAGCCGGTGCAGGGAAGAGCTCGCTTATCAACTTGATCAGAGATGATCATACCGCGATGACCGCCAGCTCGGCAGAAGGATGTACTTTCGAGAGCAGATCATATGACGTGACTATCGGAGACGCCAGAGTTCGGTTATGGGACACTGTGGGCCTCAATGAAGGGGATCAGGGGCAGGTCAACCCCAAAAGAGCCATCGCCAGCCTATACAGTCTGACAACTCACCTTCAAAACGGAGTCAGTCTGTTGATCTACTGCATTGCGCGCGGGCGGATCACGAAGACCACAGTGACCAACTACATGATGTTCTATGAGGGCGTCTGTCAACAGCAAGTGCCGATTTGCATTGTCATTACAGGACTGGAACAACAGGAGCCCAACATGGACGCGTGGTGGAAAGAGAATGAGCACGAGTTTATCAACGAGAAGATGGTTTTCAACGGCCACGCTTGCATCACGGCTACGAAGGGAAAGTTGCGAAATGGGACGTATATGTATGCCGAGGAATACATGGAGTCCATGATTGTGACGCGAGACCTCATTTCTCGAGAGCTGCGGGCGGGCGGGCCATGGAGTTTGCAGAGAGAAGGCAAAATCACCACAATATCCAAGATAGCATATAACTTCCTGGCCAGATGGTTTGGAGTTGAGAAAGTGGGGATCTACAAGGCCCTGGACGAAGTGCTTCGCGAATATCATGGCGAATTATCCCCAGAAGAGGCTGCTGCCATCGCAAACGACGTGGTCCTAGACGCTCCAACAAATGTCGTAATCTTTGGAGAGACAGGTGTAGGAAAGAGCTCCTTGATCAACATGATCGCAGGCCGCGAGATCGCCAATGTCGCAAACGCTGCCCGGGGATGTACTTTCCAAAGTACATCATACGACATGAATGTGGGAGCCCGCACGTTTCGATTATGGGACACAGCCGGGATGAACGAGAACGAGAATGGTTCGGTTGCCGCAAAGGATGCTATCATCAACTTGTACAAGCTGTTGGACGGCCTTCAATCGGGAGTTGGCCTGTTCGTGTATTGCATGCGGGGACGAATCAAGGAGACCACGGTGAAGAATTATGAGCTCTTCTATGAAGGGTTTTGCCAGATGGAGGTTCCTATCGTTATCATCATAAACGCCCTGGAGCTCGAGGAGCCGGATATGAATTCTTGGTGGTCCAGGAATGAGCCAGCCTTTTCAAGACAGGGCATGCTGTTTGATGGACATGCATGCGTCACTGCCACGAAAGGCCGCTGCAAAAACGGAGTGCACATGTTTGCCGCAGAGTACGAAGAGTCGCAGACAGTAGCAAGGAACTTGATTCGAGAGAGTGTCGGTGAGCCGTGGAAGTTACCGAAGACACCGACCACTATGCACTTGTTCAAAAGAGCATACAACATGCTAGTCGGGAAGTTCGGAATGACGCCTTTTGTCCTTTGTCAGGTTCTGTTCGAAGTTTTGAAGGATCATGGTGGCTTCTCCTTGGAGGATTCTCGAGCGCTTGCCAACCGATTGACGGGCGACGTAGAAGAGAGTGAGGACGACGACGACGCTGACTACGAGATTGCATCGGAGGGAGAAAGCAGCACCGGCAGTGCGCCAGCCGGCAGTGGCTCCAGCGTTAATTACACGTCGTCTGAGTTGGATGATATTGGCTTGGTTTGAGTATGATATTCTTTCAAGTCAGAGCAGATTGACACACACAGGGCGTACAGTCTAGTTGACAGTTTGAGTCCTTTTTACATCCTATCAATGGAAACTGAATGCCAATAAGTTTATACATTGCTCTTTTAGCTGAGTTTGGCTGTACTGAGGAGCATATATGACTGTTCTCAAAAAGCATTCCCAGAGAAAGTTCGTGTCGTAGAGATCGAAGAGGTTGAAAACAAAGCGCTCGGATCAATGGCTTTGACCTAGTCTCGTACCCATCCGTTTATGGTGCATGTCAAAAAACGCTCGGTATTTTTTAAAAGTTCAACGGTAGAGCACCCTAAACGTCTGGCGCATTTAGGGCCCCTTCCCATGCATCGGTGTCACGCCCTCTCTAGACCTCAGCGAAAGTGCCCAAAAGTGCCCACTGGTGTAACTTTCAACAGCATTAGTTCATAATCTCTCCATTACGAATCTGATTCAACCTATATATTCTACTCTTTCCGTCTCAATATTGCTTCGGCTTGTACTTGATTCCATCACTATTTCCTTCGTCTTTATACCTTGCATTACACAATTTCAGTACTTTTTACAGCTCAGAACATGATAAACATATTAGACCATAGTAATACATGTTTTATGAGGCAAACCTTGCCAATAGCAATCGGAGGGTAGGTCAGACAGCAAGGGATTGTGCTTGTGACATATGTGACGGTTGTCACCGATGCATGGGAAGGGGCCCCAAATGCGCCAGACGTTCTGGTACGATCTCTGCAGCACTTTTACAAACACCGACGACTGTCAAAGCGAGTACCATATACGGATGGGAACGAGACTAGGCTTTGACCCCCGACGTGTAAACTTACGTACGTACTTAGGTACTAGTCTCTAGACATACTCCATATCACATTGCCTCCTTCTGCCCTATCGATGAGCTCGAGCTATGCCGGCGTTGCCCTCCTTGTCACCCTTCTCGCCTATGGGTTTGCGCTTATGGAGGCCGCGGTCGTGCAGGAGCAGCTCAAAGGGTAGAGCGTTTATAGCGAGCCCCAGCTTGAAGCGTCCGAGTCCTATGCGATGGAGTAGTAAGCGCTAACGGGATTGCCACAGCACTGAGTCAAGGGTGGGTATAGCGGTTTCGCGTTGACGTCTCTGCGTGGTCCTTAACCCTTACTATTCGCTGGGCGGCCCGTTCTTGTAGGGGAGCATGAGCAGCAGGGAGCACTCGTATACGCCGTGGCGCTTGCCCCGTTCGTCCGGGGTCGCGTCTGTGAGGAACTAATAGCGGCGCTCCATCCCGTCGCTTACAACCGAGCGCTCTCATCCTTCACACGGGCGCGGCTACTAGCGCAGTTCAAGCCGCACGCGCGCCCTAACGTACACGCCCTTAAAGCAGTACCGCTCCTACTTACAACAATCCTGCCTCCTTTCGATTCCACCCCCGCAATCACGCGGGGAACACCTTCCCCACCCCATCCCTCCTCTGCACGGCACAGACTTGGCCGACTACCGGTGCGTACAGCAAGCAGTCGCACTCGACACTCGCGTTCCCCGTCTCCTTACCCGAATGGTGGCATATACCTCGGTCGTGTGAAGAACTGCTCCAGGAGCAGTAGCGGCAATAGCTCCGCCGAGACCGTCTTGCTGCCGGCACGGTGTGGTAGCCGGATGGTTGGGTCTTGGGTTAGTCGGGTTGCAGATGAGGTCTGGGGTTTGGCCCGTTTTGCGTGTTACGAGACGAAGTATCGTCGTTTGCCGCGAAGGTCGTAAAGGTGGGGGTAACGAGCGGTCAAGGCGCGAAAATGGACCTTTGGCCGTGGGCCTTTGGTGCGGCCCTGCATAAACTCCTACCCGTACCGCAGCTGCTCCTTCCGTGGCCCGACATCCTGAAGATAACACGAGCGCTCGTGATTGAGACGCGCGCGCTACTTACCCAGCAATCTGCGGACCTGGACTTAGGGCATACACTGCAGGTCTTAGCTGCGCGGCTGGTATGACTTCCAAGGTAAATGTACTCATAGCAAGTTTCGTAAACTTCTTTCTATAACCGTATGACCGTTTATACAAGACGGGTCTCGAGCCCCCGCAGTTGATACGCCGCCTCGTAAAGTACACACGACACGTGCTACCGTCCCACCATAAAGGCCTACCGGAGAGGTAGCTTGAGAAGAGACTTGACCGCGGACATCGGAAAGGTTTCTAGTAATAAACCGTACCAATACTTCGAGGTAGGCATCGGGTAGGATTTCCCGCGTAGTCGGAGCGCGTAGCGCACCTTCACCTCCCCTAACTTGGTACGCGCATGTCGAGCAATTTGTAGCCGTAGGCCTAAGATGCAGTTTTATAATCGGTTCTCTTAACCTGTTCCTGTTCGTCTTTCCAGATGGACGAACTCATTTATCGGCTGGCGAACAGATTGTTCAGCTGCTGGCGGAACTCGCTCAAGTCGTGCTAATACGCGCACGGTGTTTGCAAGTCTACCTAATACAGGCTGAGACGGCCGCGCAGTTTTTTCTGGTGTTTCGGACGCTCTCACGTGTATGCCATAAGGGCTCTGGTTAAGGACATGACTCGGGTAAGCGTTCAGCACCCGTTCAGGTCGTTCAATGGCTAGTTACCCTCGGGACCCCCTGGCCCTCCCTGAGACGCTATAGCGGATAATAAGGTCACTTGTGT
This sequence comes from Athelia psychrophila, assembly GCA_001630335.1. Classification (NCBI taxonomy): domain Eukaryota; kingdom Fungi; phylum Basidiomycota; class Agaricomycetes; order Atheliales; family Atheliaceae; genus Athelia; species Athelia psychrophila. The sequence continues at coordinate 66,926 of KV417745.1, forward strand.
TGG
>KV417745.1:67196-93522 GCA_001630335.1 Athelia psychrophila
GAAGTCATTACGTTCCGCAGACTTTAGATTTTGGTCCGGAGAGTGGACCGTGAAATTTTCAGGCGTCCAGAACCGTTCCAATGCAAGCTTGTACCGAGGTCGGACGAGATGCGTGAAATCGTGCTGGCTACGAGGGATTGATGTTGGATTATACCCTCCTCCTCCTCTAAGTTACATATACCCAATCTGATGACAATCTTCACATAATATTGTTTTAGATAGTCATCATTCAAGTTGCGGAAGTATTGGCTAGATGGACTGCGTCGCATAGTTGGGCTTAGTTGGTAAGACAGGCCAGCGTCGACTCTCGAGCCTACATAGCTATAGTAGATACCAGCGCTCCATAGAGACGGCAAAACAACTCGCTGCCATCAGTGACGCTGCCATCCGACTCATAGAAAGCACATGAGTGGCCCGGGCCGTAGTTGTTTTGGCCGTTGCAGGCACCAACTGCAACACCAGGAAATTGATATCGCGACCGTGTATCTGTAATGGTTACGGTGGAGCACTGTTGAAGGCGAGGGAGGCTCTCGAAGACCACGGGGGTTAGATGGATCGCGGAACGTCGATACATCGCTTTATAACGAGATCAGCAATCTAGCATACTTAGATCAGCACTGGTCATGGATCAAAGTGGATTTTTATTATCCTGCGATCATAAAATTACATATAGCGTGTGGTTACACTGTAACAATTAACGAATGTCCTCCTGCGCAGACTCGTAGATCAGTGACGAAACGGCAAACCAGTGCAATTTCTATCACCATTGAATTTTGCACATCACTGCGACTTTTCTTGCTCCCGCTTCTTCTGCTGCAACACCTTTCCATCCGTCTGATGAATCCAGTCCATCAACCCGACCGTGCCAAACGCGACGTTGAAGTTCTCGTGGTGCAAATCATGGAAACGAGCCCATCCGTTCATGAAATCGTAGCCCGAGTGCGTGGTCGCCGTGGACACCAATTCCTTGGCCAGGAACAGCATCCAGGTGATGATATGAGACCGCATGATGGCGCAGGGCAGGATGATGGGTATGGCATTGGCCACCAAATGCTCTGTGAATGTCGTGTATTGCGCGGCTATGGCCACAGGTGCTGTGAACCTAGAACAAGCCCACAACATCAGCTATGTACCCAGAGAGATGGATAGCACAAATTTGGCGTACCTGTGGTGCTTCTTGTGGAAGATCGGATACAGAGTCTTGGTATGGAGAAGGCGATGGGCATAGTAGAACATTATATCGCGTATGATTGTTGCAATGCATATATGGCAGATCAATTCAGCTGCACTGGGGAATTCGGCCTCGAATCGGAATGGTGATGGTATACCCCTCTTGTAGGAGCGATAAAGGTGAGCGGCCTGCAGAAGCCAGATGAAGGCCGTGTTGCGCGCTGCGACCTTGAAGCACTCCCACAGTTCCTGCTTGGTGGGCTGCTTCTCCTCTTTCTGCAGTTTGTGACGAGCTGAGAACTCGGGGGCCAAGTAAGGGAGAGAGATGTAGATGGCAGACAAGCCCCAAAAGCAAATGGTCTGTATCAGGGCAGCCGAGTAGAACTGTATTTTTTGAGTGGAGTAGGTGACTAGCAGATGGCTCCAGGCAGCTGTTAACGACATGTTGGACGTCGAATTTGAAGAGAACGATGCAGGCGAGCGGGATGGGCAAGGTAATAATGCATGATTCGTGGTCGTTGCTGTATTAGTAGGTGCCAACCCTATAGCGTCGCCGATCATATTTCCTCACTCATCTTCCTCACTCATCGGGTTTCGACCACCATACCATCTGGGCCATTCATCCTGAAGCTCAGCGGGCCTGTTCGCAATCGAGTATTAAATCGTGTCTTGCTAGTCTTCCAATGCAAACTCTGGCGGCAACAACGGCTCAACCTTTGTAAATCGCGGATATTGATTGTTGCTCCAGTATCCAACCAGTATCTGTCCTGTATCGTCGCGTCAGGCTTTCGCTAGCTTTCGGCGATATCGGGCTTTGTGCACGAGAACCATGTCGCAGCTGACCTGTCCTGTGAATCTGACAGCATATCCTCAAGTTTTGCAGCTCAGGCCTCAGGTCTCCGCGCTGGATTGTCTCTTGTTCTTTGGGACCATTTAACAGGGAATAGATTGCTGATGATGCACCCAACGGCATCAGCGCGTTGTGCTCCATGGCTGCTGACTGGGCTCGACGAACCTGAAGTTGCAGCACGTTGCCGGTTTTCAAAGGCTTCCGTCTGCTTCCATGTACCCTACTGATGCGTCGGCTATCACCTTCAAGCGCACTCCAATATAGCGCTCGAGCATCCGAACACCACCACATGCGGTTACATTGTGCTCGCTCTGCATTTCCCCCCACTCAATTCCACTGTTCGTCTCCCGAATGCTGAGACCCCTTCGTGTCTGGTAACGGCACCATAACTCCAACGCCTTTAAAGGCTGATTGAGCTCATTCTGTGCAGCTATCCCCCGTGCACACGACTTAAGGTAACAACGCGGTCACCGCGTGTATAGTTCTCCCGCCCACATGACACAGTGGTTTGAATTGAACCAGGAGCACCAATAATGTTAATGGAATTGGAAGCAGTGTCAGCGCTTGAGCAGCGGTGTCAAATGATTGTCAACATGTCGCAGCCTTTTCAGCAAGTGGGGAGCACTGCACCCTTGATGCGTAAAACTACAATCCAAGCGAAGCTGAGTACTTTCTGTTCATGCGCAGGCAATTCACTCATCGGCGCGCATTTGTGGTTGGGGGTTCACCCTGATATCCTGATGGCCTGTAACGGAAAAAACAACTACAACCCGGGACACTCATGCGCTTTCTAAACGAGTCGGATGGCAGCGTCGCTGACGGCAGTGAGTTGTTTTTCAGTCTCTATGGAGCAAGCACGGCGCTGGTGTCTACTATAGCTTGTGAATATGTAGGCTCGGCGCTGACCTGTCTTACCAACTGAGCTTAACGATGCGATGCAGTACATCTAGCCACCGCTATTTAAATCAAATTATAAGCCTATTTACGCACTTCTGATATCTAATCCACATGCTTGATAGGCATCATCCGCAAATTACCTTCTCTTTGCAACCTCAGGATAGCGTGCCTGGGCTTCGTCGCTGAATAGCCTAAGAAGTAGGAACATCCAAGTGCGCATCGATAACCTAAGGTATAATGTACCTCGCCCGCACCGTTTGCGCGTTTCCACCCGAGAAATAAAAGCACACTGGCATATGAGGAACGCGATGTAATACAATATGCAGTCGGTACAGGAGAGTGTCATTTACTATTTACCGCTTGTAGCAGACTCAAAAGTGAGTATGACCAAGAGCCTAGGTATATCCGAATTGTGAACATTGAAGCCATTGTATGCGCAGTATTTCGCCGAGAGAACAATAGAATGCAGGCATTTGGAAACGGTTCTGAGGTCGTCTTCTATAATCGGTTTGTTGACCTCGAATTTGGGTCAAATGATGGCGGCTTAGGCTGGATTGGGAACATTCGTGGAGGCTGAATGCGCGAGACTGCTGGAAGACTGAGGTCAAGCAGGATAGAGGCTCCTTATAATGATAATTACTAACCGGTAACAACCGCTTGCATGCGTAATATTTATATCCCAAAGAAGCGATAGGACTCTCCGTGAAAGCCGAAAGGGAAAACAGGCCCTGCGAGACTATACAAGGAGCTCCAGCTGAAACTGGTCAAGCCGTTCATTCCAATGAACACCCCCGTGAGAAGATTGGGAACAATATATGCGTGGAGAACGAGACGAACTGTCTCGTTCGTATCGCCATTCGTCAAGAGGAAAGGAAGGGAGGTGCTCCCAAGCGCTTTGGTCGTCGAATTGAAGAGACTGGACCGAATTTCTGTCCCAGCATCGGATATGTCAAGAGCAGGTCGATATTTAAGAGGAATTGAGTCGAACAAGGCCTGGCGAAGAGATCCGGCCAGGTTTACAGAAAGCCGGACCTGAGTAAGTGGCATCTCACTTGTTGAATGAATATCCCTTTCCCGTTCGCGAAGCATATACCGAACGATCCGGGACGTCCGTCTCGGGCGCGTGATGCTCAAGCTGTCCCAAGAGGTTTACGCTATTTCCATAGATGAAATGCGGGGCTCCGCGTGCCATATACTCCGATAACTTTCATCGACAACGGTCCGAATAGAGCCAGAATTTACGTAGGGAGGGGGTGATCCCGCTTGAGTCATCGTGATTTGACTTGAAGAAAAGAGGTGTAGGATGGATATGAATCGATGTTGGTAATTGACTGTTGACAAAGAGCGTGTGAATTTTAGGAGTCAAGAACAGTGGCACTTCTGTGCCACCCGCTTTTGAGCCACGAATTCGGAGAGCGCCCTGGAAACATTTTAGGGCAGCCTTTAGCCTGCGCAGAGCTGAGTACTTTTCATCGCCACTTAGCAAATCCGCTAAAGCGCGTATTTGAGTTAATCAAAAGGTCTTTCCGGTGGCTTTCTTGATGATACTTCAACTTTGTGGTCACCTCGCCGATGCCCGCAACGGCCAAACGAACTTATGTATGCCTGGGCCACATGCCGTGCATGGTCGTAATATCATCGAATTGGCATTGCTGTAGTCTGCGCATAGCGCCATTTTCACTTCAGTGCGTGCGTGAACCTAGCATATAGTCGAGCAGTATAGTTGAAGGCAGCGTAAGGGCGAGAGCGGAGCTGATATATATATTCATAGCCTGCGCGGTTGTAGACACGACATTGACCTGTCTTACCAACTGAGCCCAACGATGTGATGCAGTACATCTAGCCGTAACTGCTGTTCAATTAAAATATTATTGCTCCGCATACACCATTTTTTTTACAGTGCGTGCGTGAATCTAGCATATAGTCGGGTAGCGTATAGTTGAAGGCAGCGTAAGAGAGACTAGCGGATGTGACAGTCTTGTAAGCTGCGAGACTATTGAGCAGAGGATAGCAGGAGTTCGTATTCCGGCATATTTCAAGAGTGAGATTAAGCGCAGCAGACTTAGAAGGTTATACTAAGCAAAGGAGATTGATAGCACATAATGAGCACATATTCCCGCTTAATTTTGGTGTGCAGTCAGCAGTGGAGAGTGAAATGTAAAGGTTGCAACACAAGTAATTAAGGAAAGCGACTCAAGGACAGCCACGCCGAAAGGGCATTTGACCCGGAGTTACAATGTCACATGATCGCGTTTCCAGAGTCCGCCACCCTAGGAACCTACTTTTAAATCCTAATTTTCCAACGGGTGTCAAATCGCGCAGAAGTAACCTCGGATTAAAGTACTGCTCGGATGGGAACGGTTGCAAGAATACCCAAATGAGCAGTCAGCGCTCCGTATTCCGCCTAAGAAAATACCAGCTCATACCGAATACAACAGAGATCTCCAGAATAATCACAGTGGATTATATGTGATAGGAATCACGGGCATACCTCGACGGCCAAGAGCGGAAGGATGTCAGAGTTAAGCAAGCAAATATCCCCAATGTGATCGCCATCTTCGGGCTCCCACAATCAAGAACAGCCACCGGCATCTGCTCTATAACCTTCTACAACCGCCCTCTTCTCCTCCTCCCAACACCATCCCCCTCCCCCTTTTAAATACTCGAAATGACCAAGGCAGTTGTACTCGGAGCAGCAGGTATGCCCGATCCCACATCGCGTTACATCTTCAGGCGTACTGACATCGGTCAGGTGGCATTGGCCAGCCCCTCGCCCTCCTTCTCAAGTCGAACGCGCTGGTCTCAGAGGTAATCGCTTCTTCCCATTTGAAATCTAGAAACCCCGACTGATATTATGGCTAGCTCTCGTTGTTCGATATCGTTAACACCCCCGGTGTAGCCGCCGACCTCTCGCACATCGCGACCCCCGCCAAAGTCACCGGCTACCTCCCCGCCAACGACGGCCTCCTCGCCGCGCTCAAGGATGCCGACCTTGTCGTGATTCCCGCAGGTGTCCCACGTAAGCCCGGCATGACGCGCGACGACCTGTTCAAGATCAACGCGGGCATCATCCGCGACCTCGCCACGGGCATCGCGACCGCTTGCCCCACCGCGTTCATCCTCGTCATCTCGAACCCCGTCAACTCGACGGTGCCGATCGTCGCCGAGGTGCTCAAGAAGCACGGCGTGTTCGATCCCAAGAAACTGTTCGGTGTGACCACACTCGATGTTGTGCGCGCTAGCACCTTCGTCAGCGAGCTGCACGGCGATCTTGGCCTTGCGCCGAGCGTCGTTGTCCCCGTCATCGGTGGACACAGCGGTGTTACCGTAAGTTCATTCTTTCCCTTACAATCAAACCGATGAGATACTAATCAATGCCCTTTCCCAGATTGTCCCCCTCCTCTCGCAAGCCTCCCACCCCCTCCCGTCCCTTTCCCCCGAAGACCTCGCTGCGCTCATCAAGCGCATCCAATTCGGTGGCGACGAGGTCGTCAAGGCCAAAGACGGCGCCGGATCTGCGACGCTCTCCATGGCCTACGCCGGCGCCGAGTTCGCCGCCAAGGTCCTCCGCGCCATCAAGGGCGAGAAGGGCATCGTCGCTCCGAGCTACGTGAACCTCGCCGCCGACCCGGCGGGTGCCAAGGTCCTCGCGGGCGAGCTTGGGCGCGAGCTGGAGTACTTCAGCGCGCCGGTTGAGCTGGGGGCGGCGGGGATCATCAAGATCAATGCGTTGGGCAACATCACTGCCGGCGAGAAGGAGCTGGTGAACGCGGCGCTGGACGAGCTCGCGGACAACATCGAGAAGGTGCGTTTGTCCACTGATCTTTGATCTGCGATCTTTTGCTGATGATTCTTTGAGGGTAGGGCACCCAATTTATCCACCTTCCCAAGCTCTAAGCTCTAACTTAGAGGAAAGGAAAGAGGAAGAGAAGAAGGAAGTGCCTATGTATTGTGTACCTTAGCGATAGACGTCAAATATGAATTAAAACCGTTGTACGAGACTCCATCACAGGATAGGAATGTCTTGTTATCTGTCAGCTTAAGCCTATGGTCCAAGATGTTGTTTAAAGCTAATGCGTGCTGATAATTGGAGCATAACACGCCATACATAATATGTTTGGTGGCCTTTGAGGTAAGTTAAGACATTGTTTAGAAGGATTGTAACCACGAGTAAGAATCAGAAAGATGAAGAAACTTAAAAAGTGAGTGTCACGACCGTGATGAGACTGGCACACGGGGGCTGTAGCAGCGCAGTTGGCAGCACCTGATGATCTCTTGATCAGATCTTTCATCTGAGCTGTCCAGTCAAAAAATTAGAGCTGACTAGAGTGACTCAGCAAGCAAGCTGCTTTGAAGATGGGGAGAAAGCAGTACCCACCGCCCCCGGAGCCGTCAGCGCCAGGCCCATCCAACCAGCCAAGAGACGTCGAAGAGGAGGACAAGGCCCGCAAGGTTCGGCCAACTGCGACCAGATAGTGTGTAAATGAATGACAATTTAATGATAGATACAAGAGCTGCAGCTGACCGTGCAGAAGCTGGAGGAGGAGCTCGACAGTCTGCGCGAAAAGCTGCGAGTCTCCGAGGTGCGTACAGCCGTGTACATGCGCGCCTACTGAGTGGATCTAACAGCGCTCGCGTCACAGGCCCGCGTGCACGCCCTGCAAAATCCGCACGCTAAGCGCGCTGTGAACCTTCCTGACGAGCTCCTGCGGCTCATCTTCCTCCGCGCCATCCCTCCCACCGCGTTCCTCGACACCTCCCCCTCCCGCCCGTATCCCTCCCCATACTCGCACGCCATCGCGACGAAGAAGGCCATCGTCCTCACCTGCGCGCAGTGGGCGCGCGTCGGGACCGAGCGCCTCTACGGCACGATCGTGCTCATGCACCTCGGCCCGCTCATCGCCTTGGCACGCACGCTCGCGTTGCGGCCCGCACTAGGCCACCTCGTCCAATCCATCCACATCCGTTGTGCGCTGTTTGAAGGGCACATGCCACTCTACCTCCGCGAGCTGCGAGCGGTATTCGCGACGTGCCCGCGCCTCGAGCACGTCGCGCACTGCGGGCTCCTCCCTCATTGGGAGGTCGAGACGGCAGCGGAGTTGGTAGCCAGAAACGGTGCGGACGCAGCTGTGCACCATGGGGCCATGCTCGATTCGCTGCAACTGTTGCCGCGCGGGCTGCGGCGCCTTGATATCGCGGGGGGAGTGTGGCTGGCGTGTTTCGAGGCCGTCGCGGGCGAATTCACCGCGCTCGAGGAGCTCAACATCATCCTCCACACGTGCGCGCCGGGGCACCAACCCCTCCACCCCGTGCGCCTCCCGCACCTGACGGCCCTCCGCGTGTCCACCGACCGCCGCACGCTGGCCACCATCGAGTACCTCGCGCTCGCCTGGCACACGCCCGCGCTCACGCACCTCCGGCTCGACTTCCACACCGGCCCCCGGTATGTCGACGCGTTCCTCTCCGCGCCCTCTCGGTCGGGGCTGAAGTACCTGCATGTGCATGCCTGCTGCGAGTCCATCCCGCCCGACAAGCTCCCGCTGCACTTCCTCCCGGGCGCGTGCCCGGCCCTCACGCATCTCGTTCTGTCTGCTGGTGCGGAACTCCCTGAAACACCCCATCCCACCGTGCGCCATCTCGACATCTGGACGCCCAAATTCGCCGGTCCGTCCCCTCCCTGGGGCCCCGACGAGGACGGTTCTGCAACGAACTCTGCGTTCGAGTCCCAGGTGCAGATCCGCGCCGATGCACCGCGGGCGTTTCCTGCGCTGTGCACGGTGCGCACGCTCGACCGCACGCTCACGGATGCTGCCGACTGGCCGCGGCTCTTCCCGCCGACCCTGCTCCCGGCCGGGGCTGTTGAGTATGCGTTCAGGGGGTTCCAAGTGCGCGTGGCGGATGATGCGATCACGAGGGTGGACGTGCAGCTGGACGAGGACGAGGACAGTGGTTCAGACTACGAGACGGAGTCGGATCTGTCGGATCCCGAAAGTGATGAGCTGTGGAGCGATGGAGAGGGGGGTAAGGACGATCTGGAGGAAATATTTAGCGGGACAAGGGAGGTCATGGGAGTGGAAGAGGTGTTGACGATATGGGAGCGCACGAGGGAGCGGGAGGAAGATGCACTGCAATACGTAACTCCTCGATAGCCCATTCTTTTAAAGCTGTTGTATCATCGACATAGAGCATGCCAACTCGACGGTTTGAAGGGCTGGGTATTGACGCCAAGTTATGCTTGATATTGAGGGGCTACTCCCACCTCAATATCGCTTTTAAGCGAATTCTAGATCAAAAGAGCCTAGCCGGCCGCTTTGCCAGGATAGGGCGAGCTTGTCCACGTTGGCAAATTGAGTCGTAGCAAATCGCACCCGTCTCGAATCCTTCAGGGGAATTGCTGTGAATGACACGGAATCGGACTTGCCGTGATAACTGCGGCTCGCCCAGTCATCAGAGGTAGAGAAATCCACGAGAACTGGACAGGAAAAGACTTCAGAATGGCGTGTCCTTGCAGGGCATGGTACTGCGGCAATAGAAAAGATGCTTTCGCGGTCGACACCGCGGGCTGGCAGACTCGCAAGGCGTGGTTATGTCGTGGAAACAACATACTGTACGCACAGATTCAGTTACATCTGCGAGAGTTGAAAAGCGAGCTCAGAGGACGGGAGACGAATCATGATACTGAGGAATGCTGTCGCGACTCCTCGGGCCGCGACATGGTTGAAATTGGAAGTTGAAGGTGAGGTTACGTAATCAAGCTCGTTACAACCGTACAACCCCATCCCTACTTCATACCTTCGACTGCCTCAATGTCTCAATGCAAGATTATATGACCACGACTTTCAATTGGCGCACTGCCAATGGTCTGGTATTTAGCTATACAGACGTATATTGGCATTGATGTAATTATCCCGAGTTCGTAAGCCATGCTCCGAGAAGGGTAAATTGAAGGTAAAAATACAGGAGGATCCATGCTAGAGCTACAGAAAATGATGTCGTGAAATGAAAATTATTGGATCGTGAAACTAAATGAATGGGTGGGCACGATGTCCGGTGGAAGAGATGCGGTAAAGTTTTAAGTGGTAGATATAATTAGAATATATATTTGAAACAAACCAAGTCCATGTAGCAAATTAGACATCCGCCCTGGCGCTATTATGAAAGGGGATACGGCGTGCTCATACAATCTGGGACATATCAGGCTTGGACGCCATCGGGGGCAAAGGCCATTCGCTGGTGCCTAAACAAATTCCATGAGTGGCAATCGCAAATAACGATCAAGCGACTCACCAGCATGTCCCGTCGATTTGTTGCTGGCTTTGTAGCCCCAATATATCTTCGGCGCCCAGACATCGATTACATCCACAAGGGTCTGGATGTGCCCAAACGCGGCTGGTTGGGCTCCACGATTACGGCGGAACATAATGCATGTCATGCTCGTTGAGAAGATGATTAAACTAACAGCTAAGCATATTATCTGTATGACAGTCAGCGGCGGTGCTTGCAAGGAAATCCATTCGTATCCGACAAATGTACCTGAGTAGGACGGGTTGCAAGCCTCACCCTGAGCATTGACTCGGCCAAGGGATCAACTTCGCCAACCATGGTCATTGAACATCCGAATAACCAGTCTGTCAAGGCACATGTTCAGAAGCAGAAAAACGCAGATGGCCTGAAACTCACGTAGGAAAGGTTTTGCCACTAGAAGCGCCAAGTTAGGCCAGCTGCCCAGCACCGTTGTGAACGGGTTTCGGGACATCACCAGCCCAGACGGAGTGGCCGCATGTCTCCAATACAATTCGTCACGCAAGATGTTTACATTGAGTTCGGCACAATGAAGACCGAATGTGAGGGCCCCTTGCGAAACCGCGAACAATGTGAGAACAATCGGCCACGAACTGAAGCCAGCGGAGAGGTCCACCCCATAGTCGTAAATGAGTTCACTGGACCTGTTGTTGGGGGCCAAATCCCACGACCCCGGGGTGGCTTTATACCCAAGCACGCTACCATTTCTGACATCCTTCTTCCAAAGAGCCCACGACGTGCCTCCCCACACGGCACACGCAAAGCTTAGGAGCCACAAAAATACGACGACCTTCCGTGCGGCAGGGTGTGATTGCCACGCCGATGGCTGACGCTTGCGTGGGGGTGCTATTGCATCATCACCCGCGTCCACAACTGTGTGCATACTTCGGCCAGATCTTCGAATGATCAGGCCATTCCGAAGAAGTGCAACCGCCGTGTCGAAAGGCGACGAACTCCATGTGAGGACTTTGACTCCAACGATGGAATAAGTGGCAATGGCAGCTTGGAGGAGGATGACAACACCCAAAATGATGAAAGGCGCTCCGAAGATGCACGTGCTCGACCAGGGATTTCCCTCGCCGCTATTTGATGTGGATGTTGTGACGAGTATGAAGCAGAGAGAGCTGGCGGCGTAAGAAAGTGTGAGAAGAGAGGCCATTGCTGCGTTGAACAAAGGACCGTTGGGACTCTTCCAGTGCGTGAGATTCAGCAGGTAGAACAATCGAGGATTGGTATTGAAAGTGAGCTGGACATTTGAGGCAAGTGTGGATTTTAAGGCGACGGAATGAACGAATCCGATGGACTCCGTGGAAAGCGTAACCATGAAGGCGAGCAATAAGCTCAATATGGCTGATAGCGTCTGGGCGTCGGGTAGAACAGCGAGCATTCCTGCGTAAGGAGCGTGGACCGCTTTGAACGTGCTGTCTCTCCAACCCCCGGGTGGGAGTACGACGTCCTGGATCTGGCCGTTGTGATCCAAAATATATATCCCTACAACGATGCATGCGACGCTGAAAATAATCGCTATCAAGACACCGATCATGGCAATGATGCCCTGCATTTCGCTGCGGTATGAGCATCCCGACTCATCGTCCATATCCATGAATGATTCCAGATTTGGAGGACTGCGAGTGGCAGGATTGGGATTGGGGGTTGACGGCTCCCGAGGGCGCAGAAAAAGGCGAATTTGGGAAAACATGGGTGACATGCGATGGGAACAGAGGGACAGTGGGAGACAGTGATACTAATAGAAAAATGGGCAAGGCACACGACCAGCGCGGGGACGTCGGAAATGCCCATAATGGCATACTGTGTATCCGTATATAAAGTGATTATTACAAGGCCATCCAGATTAGGGCCATGGGCGGGGTGAAAGTTTAATACTTACTTACAAAGGGATGCCTTTGGAAGGGCGCAGAAGAGGCGCGATGTGTAACCAGCCGCGGTCGCTAACTAGGAAACAGGGGCCATTTTCCCCGCCGTGGAACAAGAACACCATCCCTGGCTTATGGTGATTTTCTGACGAATGAATACTAATGAACCAGCGCGGTAATGATTCCAGTAGATTTTAAACCATTCGCCGCCGTCCTCTTTGAATTGCACCTCCCCAACACAAACTCAGCTCGCCGATAACATCACTAGTACTGTCAGCCACTGTGACTGCCCGTGCCACATCACGACAGATCGGGAACCTGGCGCCAGACAAGGCCGGATATTATCATCCGGAGGCTACGCAGGTTCGATCCAAATTTTCTGGTGTTTGCCCTCGGGAGACTAAACCTGACGCTTCTCTGACCCATCAAGAACGTCTTTCAAGCGCGGGCCATACATTCGCGGTGTTGGCAGGCACAGTGGGGCAGGGAAGTGGATGTGGCATGTGGAGGTAGAACAAGGATGCAGCATAATAGGTATTCAATGCACCGCACGGGGTGTGCACACTCTCCCTTCCCTTCCCTTCCCCTATATGTCCCCTTTATTGTACCCTGCCCCGCTCCCTATGGTCCATTTACTGTCCAGCCCTTTAATCTGTCACATGTGTGCCGAGAAAATTCACTTTAAATTCAAATTCGAAACATTGATAGGCAATGCTACAAATTAGTGTATCTGGGGGTGTAACATATTGCACACAGTGACCTTGAATAATTGAACGGGCGACATGAACCCATTATCAGAAATACCGGTGTGCCAGCATTCCCATTTCAGACATGTCCTCCTGGAGTTGGCCACCTCAGTTCATCTCAGTGAATTTCGAAGCAGTACTTATTTTCCTTGTTTGCTTCTCGTCGATTGAATCATTATTTACAACTCATGGTTTCCTTCATCATGATTTGGATTGTGTTGGGCTGACTTGTCTGACAGTGAAAGGAAAGCACACACGCTCGATGGCGTTCAAAATGAAATTGAAAGTTTGATGTTCATTGTATGTTACAGAAGCGAAAAGTCAATAAATAAGCTTTGCTATTAAATCAGCACGAATTCCCTCTCATCATCCTCTTCAACCGCATCCCCACCAAACGCACTCGCGTATTCGGTGTCGGTCTCGTCGTCATCATCGCCACCCCCATTCACAGTCTCATAACCCATCACCTCGTCCTCAGGAATAATGTACCGCGCCGAAAGCGATTGTGGCTCGACATCGCCGAATATGGTATCCGCGTTCTCGACGGTGGGTGTGGGCGGCGAGGAGGTGGTGTGCAACTCTACATCGTCTTGAACTTGTGCGGGTGGCTCGTGGGTAGGCTCGGATGTTTCTTCGAAGGGGGGTGAGGGCAAGGAGTCGAGGTTGGATGCGACGACCGGTTTATCTGCCACATGGGGGTGGGCCTCGTCAACAGACATATCACTTGTGGCGTGGCCCTCCATAGGGGTGGCATCCTGGGGCATGGCGGTCGTAGTTGTAGGAGAGGCAGGAATGGGGGATTGGGAGGCCTGGGTGGCAGGGTACGTGTCTTGTTGATTGGCATGGGTATCGTCGGCTGCCGCTGAGTGCGCGGGGTTTATGTGTGATGTGGTGGTGGCGGTTACACCGTCTGCATCATTGTTGAGAGGCATGGACTCCGCGGTATCCTCGAACGCTTCAGTGGTGGTGGGAGTGGATGAGGAGTGCAGGTCTGATTTGATTGTATCGGCGGGAGTGTCGTTTCCGGTCTCCGAGGGCTGGTCAACGTCCATCTGCTCCACTTCAGCCTGTTCTCCGGCCTCCTCCCGTCCTTGGGTGGCATCCGCCTCTTGCGCACCCGATTTTGCGGCCCACGCGCTTCTCCAGATGCCCTCAATCCTCTCGGCCTCAGCCTCCACCCTGCGCACGACCTCCCTTCTGCAGCTGCGGACGCGTTTCACGCCGTGGGACTCAACACCGTCTAATTTGGTGAGGATCTGCGACAAAGTGTGCACATAGAGATGGAGAGGCGCATTGCGCGCGGTGTAGGCCAGCTTTGCACTCTCCGCGCGCTCTGAGGACGTGTCGCCTGCTTGAATGGACGTGGGGAGTGATACGATGGCAGCGCCGTCCGCGAAGTCGAGCGTTTGTGGGACCTCGAATGAGGATTTGAGTTGGTCGAATTCGGCTTCGATGGATGTGATGTGGCTGAGAGCGAGACGCGTGCGGTAGATGGTCTGGATCTTCACGGCGGCGGCCTCCTGCTCTTCGAGGGAAGGGATGGGTTTGCGCTGGGGCTCGTCGGTGGTGGTGGGCCTGGGGGTGGGTTGGGATCTGGCCGCAGGGGCGGGAGTCGCCGGCACCGCAATGGGATTGGCTGGGACCGATGGAACCGACTGCGATGATCTACGGCTCCGAGTAGGTGAAGCCTTTGGCATGCAAGTTAGCAGCTCGCCCGTTGCAACATCAGGATCGTCCGAGGTACTCACCATCTCGACATGGGGAGACCGGGACCGGGACCGAGAGTGAGCGCGATGGACACGCTCCTGACAGTGGTCGCGATAGAGCTGCTCCAAAGTCCGGCGCTCGTATTCTCTTTGCTCAGCTTCGCGCTGGAGTTGCATCTCGCGAATCTTCTTCTCCTCGGCGATGGCTCTCGCGCGCCGTAGCTCTCTTTCTTTCTGTATAGCTTCCTCTCTCCTTCGTGCTTCTATCATCGCCCGTCCGCGCGGGTACCCATAATACTCACAGCCATCGTCTTCGTCATTGTCAAGGTTGTACGACAACGGCTGGCGGAGCTGGGAGTTGATTGGTGCGCGTTCGTAGGTATTGGAGCTGGGTCTGTAGTATCCTTGACCGCCGTATGCAGGGCGCCCGCGAGGGCTGTAGGACAAGGGGTTAAAGGTCGCATCTGAGTAGGGGATGTAGCTGAACATTGCTTTAGGTGTGTGTTCGGGGAAGAGTGATGAGAATTTACCCTTCCGCAGCCTGGATTATATACACAATTTACAGTGAATTGTTAAGACTGTTCTCGAGGGATGGTGAGCATGGTGGAAAGACGTTCAAGTCACTGGAACGTTCGGGCAAGCTCATCTTCCCGATCGAGACAATCATATAGTCACCGAAATTCCACTTGTGGAAGGATTGCGATTTGCCACTCTTTCCACCTGTTTCATCTTTGAATTTCGAACGGAACGGAAGAGTGTTTGTTGATTGGATTGGTCTTGAGCTTGGACAGCTTGTGATTCCATAGATTACTATTCTGAAGGGGTGATGCTTATTAAGGGAGAATTAACTGGAAGGTGACCTTGGTGACCGGTGAGCGCTGGCCTAAGCACATACCAACCACACACGCTCAATGGCGTCCAAGGTTGGATGGAAATAAATCCAGTTGAAATGATCCTGAGAACTTGCACTATGATTTCCGATAAAATCATTCAGTCCCTTGCAATTATCCTCGGCCATAGGCTCTCTGTTCAATTTTGTTCATTACAACATCCTAATCCCCAACCGACAAGCCAGCACAAATCAATTTCTATGCATATTCTGCTTTCGCGAGCCGACAAAGTGTCAAATGAAAATGAAAATGAAAATGAAGTTGAAGTTGTGTGGAAACGACTGAGGAGGAGAGGAATCTAATCGGACGCGCTTAGGTGGAAGACACGTGGTATGTGGCTGAGGGTTCAACTTGAACTTGAACTTGAACTTGAACTTGAACTTGAACTTGAAGGTAGGGTCGCGTAATCGAACTGTAGTCTCATCAAGCCTGACTCGGTGACTTAGTTGAGACATGCGATCTCGGAACCTAGCGTCAGCGAAAGACAGATACCCGTTTACCCACTTTGCTGTATGTTGCACCAATCATTCCCCGAGACACTACGGTCGAGTACACTCTTTTCTTAGGTTGTTAGTATGTATACCTGTGCCTGTCTTAATTATTGCCTGTTGCTCCCGTATCCCGAGCAAGTCTAAGTTCCTGTCACGAGGGATAAACATTCACAAGGGCGTAAGTACAGTACATCGACAGGACGGAATGGGACAGATACAACGCAGTCGATCGAGTTTGATACTTATTGAATCTCCTCGTCCCTGGCTAGGCCCATCACCTCAAAGCCAGCCTGGGCATCGTCAAATCCAGCACGGATGAGCGCCGCGTGCGCCTCAGACCGCGCCCGAAATCCCATGCTGTACGCGCGCGGGAAGGTCGACAGACCGTCATTGAACATGTCCTCGTCCGTCATATCCGGGACGATATCTTTCCCGGTCATTGGATCGATCGGCGGTTGGAAATCCAGGCCCCAGATGATGTGGGCGACGGCTGTGAAGATGGATGCTTCAGCTACTGCACTTCCAGGGCTATCAGGTGGTTAGTGTAATTTTCGAATGCTAGAGAGGGAGGGGAAGAGGGACTTGCCAGAATCTGCGACCCCAACCAAACGCGTAACTGTTCATAGGACAGTGGTCAGTTTCGATCATATTTAGCAGTTTTATTACACGCTACTCAACTGATCACGGTCCTTGGTTTCGGGACCACTGCCCCAGGACATGGGCTTGCCTTCCACCATAAAACGGTCTGGGTTAAACTTGGTCGGGTCTGGGTATCGTGCGGCGTCCATGTGGATTGCCCATATATTGCCAACGACGGTGGTGCCTCCAGGGATGTGATACCCATTCCAGGTGTCGTCCTGCTCGAGGGAGTGCGGCATGCCCTTCACACATACAGTTCATCGCACATTTCAGAGACAAGTCCTCGCAAAAAGGAACGTACGAGGGGGATCGGGGGCCGAACACGCAGGCTTTCTTTGACGCATGCGATAAGGTACGGCAGCTTAGGCTCATCATCGAATGTGGGCATGCGGTGGGGGCCAACTTCTCTGTCGATCTCCTCGCGGGCCTTTCGCAAGGCCTCTGGATTGTTGAGGAGCTGCGGTATCAGATTTTGCACAGTGATCGCTGTTGTGTCCGCTCCGGCTTCCAGCATGGTGCCGGCCACATATGCCAGATACTCATCACGCATCCATCCATCGCCAGTGAGTCCGAGGCCATGCGCATCGCTGTGGCCAGCGTCCGCTCGATCCTTGAGGTAAGTGCCTGTGTAGGATTGATTGTCCTTGTTCTGCTTCAGTCCGACTTGGATCTCTTCAACAAGGCCGCCATATAACTCCATTTCCCTGCCAGATAGCATGAGCTTGTGCACAAACATATAGGCCAGTGCGACCGTACCAGTCATGCATCTTCTTTGCCGCAACCCGCCATGGAGCCAAAAAGTCTGGTAATTTGCGGAGGAATGAGAATGTGTCTGCACTGTTTTGTATCAAGCATGAGCGCGTATATCTTGGAGTACTATGTTCGACTTGCAGATAATTTCCTGGCTGTGCGGTTTTCACGAAATTCTGCATGACATCGAATAGCTTGGTCCTAATGAGCGTGCGTGATGAGTTCAATCACAAGTGAAGCCAGCTGTTAGAAGCACGTACGATGTAGGGTCATCTGCAGCTGTGTGCATCCTCTTGCCATATGTCAATACCATCACAGCAGATGCCGCCTGTGGAAAAGAATGTTGGTTGAAATCCTGTATAGTATATCGATATTAGAAGCCCTGTCACTCACAAATCTGCGGACTGGAATGTACCAGTGGCCATGGGGGATGTCTTCCTCGTGTGCGACTAAGATTCCGCTGTTGTTGCTGGTATTTCCGTGCTTCATGAGATCGTACAAGAGTACGCGAGCCTCCATGTCTTGAACAGGGCGGAGGCGTTTAGACCCTCCTGGCCCAAGAAACGGCTGCATGGACTTTCTCGCCACCTGTACATGAAGTACACGTTCAGAATTCATCTGAAAACGAAATATCAGGGGACTCGCCTTCAATTGTTCATTGTATTCCTGCAGTCCTAGCCGCTGTCCATTGCTCATAATATCTTGGGCAACATGGACATTGGGCCGGCTAGAGTAGATCAGGCCGCGCGATACCAGCAGTTGATCGGCCGCCTCAGCCGAATTCAGAGCAACGAAATCCTGAGGTCCAAGCTTTAGGTGAACGATAGGGCCGTGCTGTTTCGCCCAAGTGAGCAGCTAGATGGCATTGATACCGCGTCAGACTTTCAGTGCAACTCCCATAAGTTGTCACAAACCTGTGGATGAGGCCGCCCAGGAGACAGCTGAAATAAGTTTCCAAAGAGCGGGATTTTCGGCGGCCCAGGTGGAAGGGCTGAGCTTGTGCGAGAGGTCCTCCAGTAGATTCCTGCAGAGAGCAGTACAATCGCAGCGGTCGCGGCGATGGCTAAAGTCGTAGGCATGGTGGGAGAAGTCGTCCACGATTCACATCATGGTGGCTTGTTATAATGTTCCTGGAAAGGAATAGAGCGCCCAAATTACAACCTAGCAGACATATTGCAATTACATCGTACGTACCATTTTACTCCACTTTTACATAAAAGCCTAGTGAAGATCTCAGTGGGTCCACATAGGTCCACATGCGCTGCTGTTATGGTGCGCGCTCTGATACATATGTACCTCGGTAGGCTGTCTTTTCGTCAAGAGAACCAGAGATGCTGCAGAGTGCGACGACGCCCAAGTACTATGTATAGCTGTTAGTATTGAAGTGACTTTCAGGGACTCCGAGCCTTGACAGTATGTATCAAGTATGTATGGACCATGGAGCGGCGCGGCGCGGCCGGACATAGAGCTCCTCAAGATCGGCGATAACACCTACTCGACACATATTATGTCGGATTTTAAGTATAGTCTTGGAAGTTCTTTCCCACGCCTCAGAGTCATGCAGTACATCGACCAACCTCTGTTTAAATTTTTTTTCTAGAGGCCTAGAGCCATTGTATCACATATCTTCTTGGCTTATTAGCACTTCTGATGCAAAATGAGCTCTTGCTGCAACTTCCGAGCTTACTGGCATAGTACTCAGGGTCATATCACGTGACTCAGAAATGCTGGAAAAACATTTGACTTCGGAAAACTCATTTTTCAAGCTTTCTGGGAGACGACAATACTTGCATTTAGTCCTGGCGGACCCCCCTCTCCCCTCCCCCCTACCCCGTGTACCGGAATCTTCCGGTGTGTACCTCTTGCATGACATGAATTCAGCGAGGCCTTGCAATATCATATCAGCAAACATGCCAAGGCGTCTGGTTGAAAGCCGGGTAAGAAACATCGAGTTATCGAGAAACTGAAATCAAAGAGCCACTATCGAAGCACGTACCACAGCAAGTACACAGTCCATTCGAAATGGTTCAATTTTAAGTTAATGTTCCGAGTCGTACACGTTGCTGTTTTTCACACGGCCTCTGCTATCGGTGGCGCCACATCACAGGGCCTATACTTACACGAGGAACGAGTAACGTATGAATTCTGTCTAAGTATGAGAGACAAAGTTTGGCCGGGCGACTTGTGCTTGAAAAGTACGCCAACAATTTGAAATCAGCGCAGAAAAATGTACAGGTATGTAAGATAAGTAATATACGACAAAGAAAAAAAGTAACGATGAGAACTAGACATGCGGTATGAACGTCGTCCAGTGAATGGTTTCGTATGCGTCTGGTGACAAGCCTCGCAGGGTAGTAAAAGCGAGAACAAGTAACACGACTCGCGCCAAAAGATAAAAGGGAATTCCAACGGTGGAAAGGATCAATGTTGGTTTGGCCAACGATTTCACGTCCATGGCGATGAGAACGACGAACACGATATAAATCGCCGGGACTCCAACCAGAGCTATTGCTGATATGCGCCAGAGAAGTTTCTCGGCGTGCGAAGGGAACGCGAATGACCACGCAATGCAATGAATGGCTCCGAATACTATGGCAAAGGCCAACGCGATAGCGTCTGCGAAGAGGACCTGATGCTCCTCCGGCTTCCCAGCGTAGAACGTAGGAGCTTGATCCAGCATCCATAGTTTGACTTCGTCGTCTTGGGTGCCCACCACAGCATGGACGAATTTTTTGATATCCACGCCCCAGCCCAATTTTGGCAGCGACTCAGAGCTCGCGCTGTGGTTCGACTCCGGTCTATCTCGCTCTGGCCGAGCTACCCGAATGGGGCGGCTGACACTGAGAGGCTTTGACAACTAGAAGAAATACATCGCCATGCTAATTGTAGTATATGCAAGCGTGACAATCTCCAGTTTTGTGATGGTAAGATCTTCAATCGCCCGCGCAATGCACTGTGCGGCGAACCACAACGTCTGGATGATAGTAACGGTCTTGGACAACCCGTCACCCTTGCTCTTGTCGTTGATCTCGTCTTCGGTGGGCAGTTCTACAAGTAGCCCGCGTTTGATGAGGTCTTCTAGATCCTCGCGCGAAACTGGATGTTGCGCTTTTTCGCCTTCAAAATAGTAGAAGCCTCCCATTAAGACGAAGAATCCATGGGTGACCGTCCAACCTAGATGTACTGTGAGTGAGTCGCTCAGCTTCTGATGCAGTGCGAACTTACGTTTCTTTGGAAAACATTTGTCCCAGAATGCTTCGAATCTGTTCCAAAGTCCAGTCACCTCTTTATCTGGGATCTGAGCGACGTTCTCCTTCGAAGTGGGCGTGGACATCGTCTGCATGACTGGCTCTGACATACCAACACCACTATCGACCCTCGCATGCGACAGTGGTGCCTGCGACAGTGGCTCCTTCGCCAGTAACTCCTTCGCCAGTAACTCCTTCGCCAGTAACTCCTCTAGATACTCCTGCGATAGCTTGTTGAAGTCCTTTGCGAGCATGCCCGCAACTATCCACTGGCGGATGGCCCACGCTATAATGTACTCTGGTACCAGCAGCGCCCATATGGTGATCATGAACCGTTCCCCGAGGACAGTGTACCATTTGCTGGAGGGGCTAGGTATGTTACGATGGACGGAGACCCAAGCGCACGCAAAGACTGTTTTGAACCATCAGTATTCATGACATGTGTGAAATTATCATTCGCACTCAACTCGTAGCCAGAGAGCTCCAGATAATGTTCCATATAGTTCGGCAGTGAGTGAGATCCAAGCACTTCTGGGGGTCGTCGGATGTTGCTTCGTCAATAGGAATGACTAGTGCGTGAATGCCTGCGGCAATCGCGCAGAGGCAAAGCAGAAACAGGAACATTCTAGTTTAGAGGGAAAGGCCCCTCTCGCAGTCCGTTATATGTCCACACGCAACGTTGTAAGGGTGCGTAGCGTCAATCAACGCGCGACTGCGTGACCCCACGAGGATCTATGCTTGAACCGAGCGGCAGCCGAGATGCTTGAACATGAAGAGATTTGCATACATAAAAATCTCGTGTTCAAAGCATGCGCAACGTGTGGTTGGCCCTACCACGCAATGCTTCTATCATCCCGCGCGAAATTTAGGAAGCTTTAGGCAATCAAGTAGGTCTGAGCGTTGACTGCTCCGTTGCCTTCCGGATCGCCAAGCGCCGACGTTGAAACTTCGAGCGCTTGTCGATTTAAGTCACCCGATGAGATGATAATCCGATAGGGGGAGATAAGAGTTGCCTAGTTTAGTTAGCAATGTTTTGCGACGACTCTTAAATATCGCCTAGTATCGCCCATCAATACGACACCGCTAAAATTTGATCTGGTCTGGGTTGTGAGTCGTGACTGTGATTTCAAAGCTAGTTACCTGGACCCTGAGTGATGAAGCGTCTGTAGATCCGGTCCAAATATATCTTTCTCTGCCAGATTTGCTGCAATCTTAGCAAGTGGCTTGTCTGAGCTCAACCGCGACTTTGAAGTCTCCGAAGTCGGTGTGCCGCGTTCATTAGTCGTAAGTAGTTCCTACATCTTCAAAAATGGTTTTCAGTACAGGTTTCATCTGAAGACAACAAGACCGCAATAGTGGGAGATGGGACAGAATATGATCATAAGGATACTTGGGTCGGTCGCAGTCAAGTCGCAGTCCTGAGAGGACCCCCAAAGCTCTCCCTTTTGCTTGTGTCCGGATTTTTTGCGTATTGAGGCCTAAATTGACCTCCCGAAATTTTGCATATTTGAGGCTCAAACGAGACATCTCTGTCCGGGGTCTTGCGTATTCGAAGCCTCAAACTTTCGTGTCATAGCGGCTGCCAGCCGCGGCAGCATGTGCGCAGATGCTGACAGATCATTTCTAGATTAAAAAGGATATACGACGGTCATCAAATGCTCATTAATATTGCACCGCCAGCACTGCATGTAGAGTACACACGGCGCGCAGCCAGGCTCAACGAAACTTGAAACTAAGCACTGACATATGATTATAGCATTGCCAGAGGCCATGTCTAAGAATATCAATCCCCCAAAACGCGTATGTTATTTCCTGGTTCAAAATGCCGAATGATTGTATGTCGGGGAGGTCTTGGACTTGTACAAGGTGGCAGCAGGCAGTCGCTATGGTTCTGTAGAGCCTGCGGGCTTATTTAAAGCGTGCTGAATTATATTTCTCTTCGCGTTTATATACTGTTGCAGGCGGTGAATTGTTTATGTCGTGCAAAGTTCTGCGGTCTTGATACAAATCACTGACCAGCCACTCCAAAGAAGTATGGTCCAGATGGGATAGTCGACGGGCAGGATGATAGCAAGCTCGCGTCGCCACTCTTTACCTGCCGCAATCGTGCCGAGCTGTACACTCACGCATTTGCCCAACATGTCATTTACCATCTCGGTTGGTCCGGCGCTCTGTTACCCAGTGAAGGGGAGTTTCCGGGATCCTGTCCTGAGAGTGGACCTGATCATGCATCATGAGTCAGCGCTAGTCAGCCTGAGGTGGTCGTGACGCGTGCATATTCCCACGCCTTCCATTAACACTGGAAAGAAGTTTCTTCTTGCCACCACCAACCTGCTCTTAGTATCATGGAGTCTTCTCACACTTGTCTGCCGAAGCTTTATAGCATTGCGCAAAAGCTCAAACTTTCAACATTGCATCGCCACGCCGGAGAAGGCTCTGGCAGCCTGCAGGCCCATACGAGCTATGGCATAAACTTGGAGCCGGCTGCCACGGTTCTTGCTTCTTTCCACCGTGACTGTGCAACTGTTCTTCACCGCGACGCGCACGCAAAATATTTCCAAAATGACATTGATCAACCGCGACTACGTGATACCTCTTCGCGACTTGTGACGATATTTTAGCAGTGTTATGTGCTATGAAGTCGGACTCTACATATGGCCCCGAGGATTGTCCCTCAGCATCTCGCTGGATACTTTCACGATCAAGTCGCGTCTAGGTGGCGTGCACGCGGCAAAGTACACTCAATATTTCAGGCCACCAGCAAATTTCGCATACGATGGCGGCCATGATCAGCTACTATGTACTTATCGCGAAAGTAGCTCATGGTTACAACGGCATTGAACCATCGAGAGTCCGCTCCGCTCGACGTTATCCCTGCATTTCCCCTTGATTCGTGCGTATAATTTTGTGCTGATACGCTGGGCCTCTGCCATCGGTGGCACCACCGGCGCCGCATCATAGGGAGTGTCTACGGCTGGCCAACTTGTACTTACAAGTACGCCCACAACTTGAAATCAGCCCAGAAAAAGTTACAGGTATGCATGATGATATACGACAAAAAAAGTAATGGAATTAGACATGCGGTATGAACGTCATCCAATGAATGGTCTCGTATGCGTTTCGTGGTAAGCCTCGCAGCGTAGTAAAAGCAAGAACAAGTAACACGACTCTCGCCAAAAGATAAAAGGGAATTCCGAAGATGGAAAGGAGTAATACCGGTTTGGCCAACCAATCCATCTCAAAGGCGATAAGAACGACGAACACGAAATAAATCGCTGGGACGCCAACCAGAGCTACTGCCGATATGCGCCAGAGAAGTTTCTCGGCGTGCGAAGGGAACGCGAATGACCACGCAATGCAATGCACGCCTCCAAATAGCATGGCAAAGATCAACGCGATAGCGTCTGCGACGAGGACCTGGTGCTCCTCCGGCTTCCCAGCGTAGAAGGTAGGAACTTGGTGCAACTCCGATAAATGGACGTCGTCGTCTTGGGTGCCTACCACGGCCTTGACGATATTTTTTATCTGCGCTCCCCAGGCGGAATTTCCTGGCGTTAACTGCGAAGAGGTCTCGCTGTGGTGAGACAATTC
This sequence comes from Athelia psychrophila, assembly GCA_001630335.1. Lineage (NCBI taxonomy): Eukaryota > Fungi > Basidiomycota > Agaricomycetes > Atheliales > Atheliaceae > Athelia > Athelia psychrophila. The sequence goes on from KV417745.1 coordinate 91,351, forward strand.
CGGTCCTGGAATCCGCTTCACCCGAATGGGGCGGCTGACGCTAAGAGGCTTTGACCACCAGAAGTAATACATCGCCATGCTAATTGCAGTATATGCAAGGGTGACGATCTCGAGTTTTGTGACGGTAAGACCTTGAATCGCCCGCGCAATGCACTGGGCGACGAACCACAACGTCTGCGCGACAGTAACGGTCTTGGAGAATGCGTCACCCTTGCTCTTGTCATTGATCTCTGCTTCGTTGGGAACTTCTAGCGGCCTTGTTGTAAAGATGACTTTTAGATCTTCGCGCGAAACTGGATATTGTCGTTTGTCGCCATCAAAGTAGAGGAAGCCTCCCATAAGAACAAAGAATCCATGGGTGACCGTCCAAGCTAGATGAACTGTAAGTGAGTCGCTCCACTTCTAACGCAATGCGAACTTACGGTCTTTGTTGTGGAATGCACGAATGGGTAGTTCCCAGAGTTTAGCGACCGTGCTCCCGAGCGTGCTGCAGAGGGCAACCGCGGCGCTCATGTATCTTCTCCAAGGTGGCACCTGTCCATCCACCTGTCCAGCCGCCTGTCCATCCACAGATACATCCATAGGTCCATCTGCAGGTCCAGCCACCGGTCCAGCCACCTGTCCATTCTCTCGCAAAGCGGTCATTTCTATTCCTCGCATGGCTGGTCCCGAACTGTAACCACTATCGGGCCTCACCGTCACATGCGGCGGCATCGGCGCTAGCTTGTTAAATTCCTTTGAGATTTCGCGCGCAACTATCCACTGGCGGATCGCCCACGCTATAATGTACTCTGGCACCAGCAGTGCCCATATGGTGATCCTTATACGTTCCAAAGTCACAGCAACTCCTCTGCTGTCGGGGTCGGGTATGTTACGATGGACAGAGACCCACGCGCACGCAAAGACTGTGTTCAGAACTATTAGGATTCATGGTATGTGTGGGATAACAATTCACACTCAACTCGTAGCCAGAGAGCTCCAGATAATGTTCCATATACTTCGGCAGAAAGCGAGATCGGTGCACTTGGAGTCTTCGGAAGTTGCGTCGACAGCAGGAAGGGCCAGTGCGTGAATGCCTGCGGCGATCGCACAGAGGAAGAGCAGAAACAGGAGCATTTCAGCTTTGAGGGCAAGGACCCTCTCGCGATCCGTTATATATATATATATACACAACGTTGTAAGGGTGCGTAGCGTCAATCAACGCGTGACCGAACGAGGATCTATGCTGGAACCGAGCGGCAACCGAGATGCCTGAACATGAAGCATACATACATAATAATCTCGCGTTCAAAGCGCGCGTAACGGGTGTTGGCCCTATCATGCAATGCTTCAATACATCCATGATCCATCCCACGCCAAATTTCGGAAGGTTTGGGCGAGCAAGTACTAGTAGGTCTGGGTGTTCCATTCTTCCGGATTCGCCCAGTGCCGACATTGTCACTTCGGGTGCTTGTTGATGTAAGTCACCCGATGAGATGATAATGCGATAGGAGATAGGAGATGCTTGGTTAACGTTAGTTAGCAAGTTCCATCCTGAGTATCGCCCATCAACGATACCGTTGGAACTTGATTTGGTTCTGGGTTGGGAGTCGTGACTGTAAGCGTCTGTAGATCCTGTTTGTCTTTCAGTGCGATCTCCTTCCAGTGGTAATAAGTGTGAGTTTGTCTGAACTCAACTGTGGTCTAGGCTCTCAAGTCTCCGAAGTCGGCGTACCATGCTCATAGGTATGCAAGTAGTTCCTGCGGCTTCAATCATACCTTTCAGTGCAGGTTTCATATAAAGACAACAAGACCATAACAGTGTAAGATAAGACAGGGTGTGATCATGTTGCAGGATACTTGCTTGCTAAGTCGTAGTCAAGTCGCACTTGCACTCTTGAGAGTGGCGGGATTCCTGTGACGTGAGCATATTCCCACGCCTTCCGTCAAGAGACCTCACAAGTTTCTCCATCTCTCTTCTTGCCACCACCAACCTGCTGTTAGTATTATGCAGTCTTCTCGCGCTCGTCTGCTGAAGCTTTAGAGTATTGCGCAAAAGCTCCAATCTTGCCTTGCTAAGCTGGAGAATGCTCCGGCGGGCCCACACGAGCCATGTCATTTAGCCGGCTGCCGCGGTTCCTGCTTATTTCCACCATGACTGTCTAACTGTTCTTCGCTGCGACGTACACGCAA
>KV417746.1:0-18174 GCA_001630335.1 Athelia psychrophila
AGTGGGTGGGGGTGGGGGAGCAAGCGGGGGAGGAACGAGCAGGAGGAGATGGTAGATAGGGAGCAGTGTGACAGCATGTGCTCGGGGTCTCTAACTGTCGGAACGCGGCGAATTTCGCCGACCGTGTCCCGCAACGATCTAAGTGTTGCTTTTGGAGCCCTTATGTGTACTTTTAGCGCACTTGGGCAAATAAGTGCATAAGTAGGTCTATGCGCCTTATGGTCTACTTGAACCTACTTGGAACAGCAGTTGATCACTTATCAGGTGGTCTAAGGTAAGAAAGCGTGAAAGCAATGTAAGTATCTAAGTATTTAATTCCAAAAGGCATCCAAGAAAGTCCAAGCAACAAAATCTGCAAATGAGCTAAGAGGAAAAGATTGCAGTGTAAGGTAACAAAGAGGGAAAGTGTTACAAGTATGAACACTGTCAATCTCAAAAAGCATCTAAGCAATGAAAGCCGGAAAGTGACTTAGGAAGTTAAGATACTTCAAGTGAATAAGGGCAAGTGAATTTAGAAGGAAGTCCCAAGCGCACAAAGACATGAAGCAGAAAAGGCATATAATTGTATAAAAGGTGGTCAAGTAACAACGAAAGCAAAGCGATGCCAAATCACAAGCGACAAAAGAGAGTAAAGGAAGTAAGGATTCACATTTGAGGCTCACTAGATGCAAATGATCAGTAAATGGTGCGATACATACGCAGCGGAAATGTGCACCTTGTCATCCATGTCCGAATACATAGGCTCCACCGCATGCCCGTCCTCGTAGTCCATGAGATCATCTTCTCCATCATTGACTTTGTATGGGTTGCTGCAGTCTCCCTCCTCATAGTCCTCCATGGGGTGATCATCGTGCTGGATGACCTCCGCATCAGACTCTGCATCCTGTATAATGTCCTCGACATTGTCCTCAGCATTGCTATCATCACCCACTTCCTCCTCATTGTCATCCTCATCGTCGTAGTTGTGAGGAAGGTAGGCGCGCCCGCTTCGTCCTTTGGGCGGTCCGAGAACGGAGGGCTGAGTGTCTTCGTCATCGTTCTGGGCTCCTGCAGTTGCGCGGGAGAACTTGCGCGCAATACAGACAATTTTGTCCATATCGGACCTTCTCAAGCCCTTGATATTAGTGTAATAATCCCCCACCTCAGTGCCCCAAAGACTGTCGCTGAAGGCGACGGTGGCAGTATGGCGCTTGCCTGTAATAGGATGGGTGTTGGCCGTGATGAGCTTGCCCTGCCTCAACTTTTCCGCCTTGATTGTAGCGAGGGTGATCTTGCCTTCTGCGACTAGTGTGAGGGCCCGCCCCAAAGCAGTGACAGCCAGTGCAAGTGCGGGGCGAGGCTCTGGATGAGGAGTGCTGCAGTCTTCTGAGTTCGGGAACATCCCTGTAAGCCACGGGATGTTCTTGATGGCCGAAAGATACACAGCGAAGACTTGAATGATGAGGCTGGACTGATATGGGTTTCTCCATCGCTGATAATAGATTAGTATATATCTAAAATGTAGAGCTCACCCTTGGACTCGACGTATCACCGTAGATGAACTTGGATTTCTCGAGCTGATCCTGGCACCGATTGACACATGCATCGTCTGAAGCTCCCTTGATAGGACAAGAAGCTAGAAATGCAAGCAGAACTGATATGGCAGCTGATCCGACTGGACCTCTAAATTGGTCAGTGAGTCGTTGCTGTATCTATAGGAATGGTGAGAATAAGTAAGATGATTAACTGAGCACATACCTGTACCACCGCCGTGTGCTTCTCGCCAAATGCAATAGTGTCGTCCTTGTAGTAGTGGCGGCACACTACCTCGAGGACTTTAATGATACTTTTGACCGGGATCTTGAAGATTTTCGGGACGGTGCTAGCCCATTTGATCACGGAAGGTATGACACTCGTCTTCCATACGGCCCCTTCTTGGAATGTTTCCGGAAGGCTCTTGTTCGTGACACGAGCCAGCTTGCGCGCTGTGGGTGCGGGGGCCGTAGTGCTGGGCTCAAGCTTAACCATATGCTAAACATAATGTGAGCGTTCAGAAAGTCATTACAGAGCCAATTGGACTCACATTGCTGGATAGCCGCACACCACCTTTTATGGGACTGCGTTTCTTCGCCTCGAGCTCTTCACCGACTGTCTCATCGCAATCTGATACAGCTCCCTTTTCGTGGGTACTATCTGCCGCGGCGCCAGAGACTCGCACTGTGTTAGTGAACACTGATGTACACGAGACAACTGAAGAAGGAGGCCTTGTGTTAGTTACTGTCGAACGGCTGGTCATTAGCGATGGGGTGGTTCCGCTCCTGGCAACAATGGGCGGCTTTTGGCCAGGGATGACGGAAGCCGACCAGCTCAATATGTCCTGGGGCCGGACTCCTCCAATTTGATCCTTCAGGTACGTGTGGCTGAGGTTCCAATAAAACAGTGTCGTTTGATCAAGGGTAAGAAGTGACATAGCAGTAAGTCGACAAGATGTGAATCCCAATAAGGCAACAACACGTACCTATCAACAGGTCCTGTTTGCATCTTATCTCGGTAAGCTTTCTGATGGGGCGGAAGGGCTGGTGCGATCACTGATTCCTTGACTTGTTTCTTCGCAGACTTTTTCTTTTTGCTCTCGGCCACAATCTCGACCTCACTGCTGTCCTCGCGAATCATGTCGATGGCCTGTTTCTTGCCGTCCTGGACCACGTGTTTGCCCGCTGCCTTCCTTTTGACCGGAGCTTGCTGACTCTTCTGCTTCTTCTTGGGCTGGGAGTTGCTGAATTCCGTTTCACTGCTTTCGTCGTGGAGAGGCAAAAATGCCGGTGAGTCGTCCTCGGTTGCCACATCGTCCCCGACACCATGTGGCTCTGGCGCTTGGGAGTCGTCCTCAGTGACCGAGTCGTCCTCGATCACAACTGCTGGGGCTTTGGACCGACTGGGGCCAGGAGCGCCAACCCCTGCACGTTCACTGCTCGCAGTGGCTTTGGATGGAGGTGCACGATGGGTTTTTTTGATGGGCTGAGGGTGAGGTGGCAGCATATTGTTGGCAGGAGGGTGGCCATAGTACTTCGTGGCCCTGTCAGGGATGGTATCGGCAGGCACCATCTCCACATTGTCAGTGGAGTCGGGCGCCTTCGCAGGCAGGATCCTGACAGGCTTGGGGCGGTCCTTCACCAAGGTTTGGGCAGGAGCAGTGTCTGCATCACCGACATCGTGTTTCTTTGGCTTGGTGGAAGCAGTGGTACGAGCACCTTTGGCAGGCTGGACTTTGGGCTGGGTTGGAGCGCTGGTACGAGCACCTTCGGCATGCTGGATACTGGCTTCAACGCCAGCACGAGCAGACTTGGGCTTGGCAGCGGGGGTGCTGGCGGTCTTCGCTGGAGCCCCATTCTTCTTGACCTGCTTAGCAGCAGGAAGAGGCGGAGGGAGCATGGACATGCTGTTGGTCGCATTGAGCTCCGGTTGAAGGTCCAACACAGACTCCGTCCTCTGCAGGGGAGGTGCTTTGCGCTTGGCTGGAGCTCTCGACACGACTGGGGTTGCGTAGGACGTGTCTTCAGCAGTGACATTAGTAGTCACTCTGTCGAGCCGTTCAGCTTTGAGGACGTCAGCGTAGAGCTTGGCGGTCTTCCTGGCCTCCTTCGCCGCCGCTTTCACTTCACGCTCTATGGCAACTTCCTTGGAGGAACGGCGAGGCTTCGTATCAGCTATAACAGCCAGACCAGGGTGCTTGTTAGCATTAGATGCACGGGTTTCAATCATGTTCTAGTATCGGGTGGATGAGGTGGTTGTGTGCGGTGAGAGGAGGGAAGTAGAGGGGAGGGAACTACTACATGGCTTCGTACTTAGGCAAAATTCCCACTCGTTAAACCTAACTTTGTGTGATCCCGCCTGCCCTCTGCGCTTCCATTCAACAGCCCAACAATGCACCTCAACTCAAATCTCTGTCTATGTCGCCAATTTGCGCTGGCTAATCCACAGGCCCGTCGATGTCACGCTCCAGGCTGCGGTCGTGCATTCAAGAACCCGTCCGGGCTGACACAGCACCGATGTTTGTGCCATCCAGGCTACGAACCTGAACCATCATCAGATCCCGTCGCCTCTCCTGATGGACTAGGTTTGTCGTCGTCGGGCAGTGATACAGAAGAGGTGGATAGGGAAGACAGCGAGAGGAATGGTGAGACGGCTGGCGAGTGGAACAGCGAGATGGCTGGCGAGTGGAACAGCGAGACGGCTGGCGAGTGGAACAGCGAGACGGCTGGCGAGGGGAACAGCGAGACGGCTGGCAAGGGGAACAGCGAGACGGTTGGCAAGGGGAACAGTGAGACGGCTGGCAAGGGGAACGGTGAGACGGCTGGTGAGTGGATTGGCGAGAGGATTGGCGAGAGGGACGACGATCGGAGGGGTGGGGAGGGCTCATCTGCTCAACCTCGTAGCAGGTGAGCAACAGTCGAAGATGTTGACGACGACGGGGACGATGATTTCGGGGGCACCGGTAGCAGGGATTCACAGCGCAAAACAACGAAGTGTTACCATCCAACCCTCAATGGTGCGTTTTTTCTTTTATAATACATACTATTTACTTATCTATTACAACAGCTAGAATATGCGATGAGCAAGGCAATTGGATACCTGCGCAGTCACCTCCTCCAGCCCGGCATGATCCTGCACCGACCGACTGGGGCTCGTTTGACAGTCAGGCTCACTTTGAGCTGGCTGAATTCCTCTACAAAGAGGCCCAGATGCCTGCTGCGAAAATCGACAAACTGCTTAGACTCTGGGGAGACCACGCAGCCTCATCCAGTGCTGGCGCCACGGCCCCATTCGCCAATCATCAAGACCTTTACTCGGCAATCGATTCTACCCCTGTTGGCGACGTACCGTGGCAAAGCTTCCACCTGAGCTACAGCGGAGCACTTCCTGAGAGTGGCGAAATCCCTGGCTGGATGGAGGATAAGCACGAAGTATGGTTTCGGGATCCTCGTGAGCTAATCAAAAACCTCCTTTCCAACACCGACTTTGATGGTGAGTTTGACTACATGCCATACCAGGAATACAATGATTCCGGGAATCATCGTTATCAGCATTTCATGTCTGGCAACTGGGCCTGGCGACAATCGGTATGTGCTTTTTCACAATGAATGTCTTACTATTAACTAACATCTGTTTTAGACTTTGATATCAGAAGACGAAGGGACACACGGGGCTATGTTCGTCCCCATCATCCTGGGGAGCGACAAGACCACTGTCTCAGTCAGCACCGGTCATAATGAGTACTGGCCGGTATACATGTCCATTGGGAACATTCACAACAATGTACGGCGTGCACACCGTGACGAACTAGTCCTCTTAGGCTTCCTGCCTATCGTGAAGAGTACGTTTTCATTCTATTCAACTATTGTCCAAGGGCTTACATTTATAACCTTAGCGGACAAGGCTCACACTGGGAGTGATGCTTTCCGCAACTTCCGCCGCCAGCTATCACATACCTGCCTCGCCCAGATGCTCAAGCCACTGAAAAAAGGTTTTACAACACCGGAACCGATGTGCTGCCCAGATGGTCACTTCCGACGTACAATCTATGGTGCAGGTCCATATATTGGCGACTATCCCGAGCAGTGCATGCTGACAGCAATTGTACAGGGATGGTGCCCGAAGTAAGTTGCGAATTTAATTGTCCATAACTACCACTAATGTCGGGTATGATTAGGTGCATGGCGCCTAGCAGTGACCTGGAGCAAGAAGCAATGAGCCGCATGCAAAAGCTCGTGGATGAACTTGCCGAATTTCATGAGCTCGGTGAGCTATGGGCTAAATTTGGTATTATCGGAGACATAGTTGTAAGTACAAATCTCTTAGGCCTTTCTCGCTGTAGAGATTCTTAGCGTGGTGTGCGGGCGTCCGAGATGAGGACTGCACTTGACCAAGCCGAAGGCTTGCGACGGAGTCCGGGTCCGGAGACTCGGAGGCCTGTTCGACCCGAGGGTCTTGTTTGAGACGGGGTGAGGTGTGGGATGAAGGGGATGGGGAACGGATGTGATGGGGAACGAATGGAAGGGATGTCCAGAGGGCTACGACGAGAGACCGGGGTCCGGCGGACGGAGAAACACAGAGAGAGAAAGGGAAACGACGGTAAACTCGGTCGGCTCGGTGCACACTACGGAGCGAAGCGATCGTAGGGCAGTCCGGCTCGACAGGGCTCGGTCCAGGGCTCGGAACGAAGGTAGGAACACGCCGAAACACACAGGAACACGCACAGACACAGCGGAAAGCTCCGGGACACAGAAACATGATGCACACAATTTAGAGGGAAAACCAAGGTGATTATTTGTGACGACCTAAGGTCGTATATGTATTGTAAGGTAAGGAGGGCGTGTCCGAAGCATATTCTACATCAATACTGACCGGTCCGGAGCTCGTGCCTGCAACCCGCCTCGTGTATCTATCCATAACAAAAGAAACAAACTCGTGTCCGTTCCGGGAATCATTCTGTTGCAGTTCCTGCTGATGCGCTGATGCATGCGGTGACACCTCGTGTACTAGGTAATGCGATAGCCGAGCCCGGGCGGGGTGTCCGGGCCTCAGAAACCTCGGCGGGGCTCAGACGGTCCGGGCTGACAGGATCGAAACGTCGGACACCTCCGGAAAATGTCGGACAGGAATGTAGAGCGCAAGGAAAGTGTCGGGGGTGTTGGGAGTTTGAACCGAGGGTGATAGGGAGTCGTACCTGCGGACGGGGGCTCGGGCTCGGTCCGGAAACGTCGGACACGGACGGAAAACCTCGGTCATGGGCAGAAAACGTCGGACAAGCATTGAAACCCTCAGACGTGCGGGAAACACCTCGGACCTGGGAACTGGACAACGGGGACGGATGCCGAGTAGCTCCAGAATGCTCCAAAACCCCGAATGCGCTACCTAGAGCATGCACATGCTCTACATCGCGCTCTCTCTATCCATTTTACTAACTAGACTAAAGCCATTCACAGCCGACTTTGCACGGGCTGACATTAATGAGCTCATTTCCCCCGACATACTACACCAACTAATCAAAGGGACATTCAAGGACCATCTGGTTACCTGGATCGAAGAAATAATACGGTCTATGCATCCCAAAAAAGATGCGGATCATATTCTAGCCGAGATTGACTATCGGTGAGTGGTTTCCCCACCTCCCGAGCTATCATTAACACATTCCCGTAGGATATCTCTTGCAGCGCCCTTCTCAGGAGTCAGACGGTTTCCAAAGGGCCGTGGATTCAAACAATGGACCGGGGATGATTCGAAGGCGCTGATGAGGGTACGAAACACCACTATATCAACTTACATGTAACCCAGGCTAACTTTGTGCAGGTTTATCTTGCTGCCATCAAAGGCTTTGTCCCAGACGATGTTGTGCGCACATTGTGCGCCTTCATTGATTTTTGTTACCTTGCCCGCCGTGATATCCATGATACGGACAGTCTGGCAAGAATGGATGCCGTGTTAGCCGAGTTCCACAAGTATCGCAAGATCTTCATAGAACTTGGTATACGCTTAAACTTTAATCTCCCGCGCCAGCACTCAGGTCGCCATTGGACCAAGCTCATTCGGGAATTTGGTGTGCCCAATGGTTTGTGCTCCTCAATAACGGAGTCCAAACACATCAAGGCGGTCAAGCAGCCCTGGCGTCGCTCCAATCGCTACAAAGCGCTGCAGCAGATGCTGTACATCAATCAGCGCCTTGATAAACTGTCGGCGGCACATGTTGACTTTATACGCCGAGGTATGCTGGAACCACCGAAACGGTCTCGCCAGTCAGTTGCTGCTGATAAAGCAGGTATGTATTCGCATCATTGTTATATTTTAGATGGCTTATTTAATTACTGAAGTTGCCGCCCACGCACTGACATTGGCTGGCTTGGATCATGATGGCGGCCCTGTTGACGGCCATTGTTACGACGTGTATTCGTAGTCGTTCCCAGATGGGCCTTATAGTGGGGTTGCTAGAATAGCGGTGTAGTGAGGTATCAACCCTTGTGGTTGAGAGCGAATACAAGTCACTTGAGACAAAGGTTAGATGATATTAAAGGTATAGTAAGTGAGACTGTACCTTGAGACAAAGAGGATAAGCTAAGGTCTCAAGGTCTAAGTCGCTGTCTACTTGTACTAACTGTAATCTAATCGTACTGATGATCCGGGGCCCTAAGGGTAAGCGTATATGACAATAAGGGGCCCGGGGAGTCATAGATGCGTATGTAAAGATCCGTTGATAGTGGACGACGCGTGGATAGACATGCGACGCGTGAAGGTTGTGCTGATGAACGCGGAGTAACGTCGGCACGTGTCGTGGGTGAAGTAAGTCCGTGATAGAATAGAATGCGATGGAATGATGTGGAAGGATGTGGAACGATATGGAATCGGATGGAATGTGTTGGCCGTATGACAGGTAGATAGGGGCAACTCGTGACAGCCATGGCATTCTCGCCGGAGTCCAGCTTGCTCCAACTTTATCTTGTGAGTACTTACTTCCGTTTCCTGTCAACACGTCAACTGAACATCTTTCTCAGATCGCAAAATCGCCGTCAATTCTCTCGCAAATATTGTCAATCAAGCCAACATTGCGGAACTTCTACGCAACTTCCTGTTCTACCAACTACATCCCGAAGCGACCTCGGCAGCACCTAATATGCTGCCAGCTTTCTCCGAGCCCGTCTCTGTACACCCTTCAGCACTTGCATTCTTCTATGCGCCGAGTGACCTATGTGGCACCGAGGGTATCTCGAGCGAGAGGATACATGCAGTTCCCTCCTGGCAAGGCGGTGACGGCCGCTACGACTGTGTATTTATCGAGACAGATGCCAATGCACCAGGCATGCGAGGCTTAGACGTGGCTCAAGTGAAGGCCTTTCTGTCATTCACCCATAAATCAGTCACATACCCCTGCGCCCTCGTCTCGTGGTTCTCGCGTCTTGGAGACAAACCGGATGAAACCACGGGCATGTGGATTCTGGAAGCGGACTTCGACGATGACGACGAAAGGGAGTGCCACTGCTCCGTGATCTCAATGGATACAATTGTTCGTGGTGCACACCTCATGCCTCTCTTTGGGAAGGGCTTCCTTCCGAAGGGCCTTACTCCCGCTCATTCCCTCACCACAATCTTCCGGGCTTGGTATGTCAACAAATATATTGACTATCACTGCTTTGAACTTGCTTTCTGATCGCATTCACACTTGGGACACTGATATACTTATGAGATACTTATGATGATTACGACTTATAAACACATTATTACTTGGGCAGCGCAAGCACAATAAGTATATAAGTAAGAGACCTACTTGTATACTTATGCACCTTTCAGTGCATAAGTGAGCTCTAAGTAATAATAAGTTGCTCATAAGCAACTTTGGGATTTTCCTGATGGGTCTAATAACATGTTATCCAAAGAGTATGTCAAGAAGTCAGAAGAAACACTCACGTGGCTTTTACTTCATACACAATGTTGTACTGGTCACCGACAACATTGTTGACAATGGCACGACCCAAAATGTTTTTGGTAACAAAAAGCTGTCATGGTTCTAATATCAGGAACGCGTGTCAGAAGTTAAGTGAGTTGCCTACCGGCTGAGGCACTTGCAAGGCTAAAGACGTCGTCGCTATGGGTGGAGTGACATCTGTCAACACAGTAGACTTCGTTTTGCGTGGTGATCTGAATGAATTGGTTGATCTATCCCGCGCGGCAGGCACCTGCAACACCGCAGACGATGTAGCTGCTAGCGACATAGTAGCGACGACAGACAGCCGAGCAGAATGCCGGGGTTGAGGGGATGATTGTGGTAGTTGAGCCTTGGATTTTGTGGTATCCTTGGGCGTAACATCTTTAGGCATCACAGCAAGATAGTGTGCGCTGTATTGGGAGCCTGAGCGCTTTTTCTAATAGAAAGCCACTGTGATGCCTCAGTCACAGCAGACAATGTGTACAATGAGAGATCCTGGGCCTGAGGCTGCTTGAAGGCACAAACCTCAAACCTAGGATATTGAATATTGAAGCTCAATTGAAGGCTTATGCTGGTTTCTGGGAAGGACTCTAGAAGGACTCCCCGAGTAGGACAAATGGGGGAGGTTAGACAGAACTTGGGTGTCTATCACTGGACTTGCGAGGACCCAGGAAGCTCCCCCCTATGTTTGTCCGGATTTTTTGCTTATTTGAGGCATATTTGAGACCCAAATTGACCTTATGTCTGTCCGGATTTTTGCTTATTTGAGGCGACATCTCTGTCCGGGGTTTTGCATATTCGAGGCCCAAGGCACCAAATTTTGGGTGTTATAGCACGGCCCCCCCCAACTGCAGCAGATGCTGAGAGATAATTTTTTCATTAAAAAGGGTACACAACTGTCATGAAATGCTTATTGTGTCGCCACACCCTCCGCTGATAAGCCTCCACTGCGCGCCGCGCCAGCGGCGCAAAATCTGGGTGTCTTTGCAACTGGCACGTGACTATGTCTGTCCGATTTTTGCATATTTGAGGCTACCTGAGGCATTGGGTGTTGCTTATTTGAGGCCAGAATCTGGCCAATTTTCCGGGGGGGAGCTACCTCGGCTCCTGAACTGCGATCACATAGTGAGTGACTGGTAACATGTACAACCCCACACTCGGAAATACAGTATACGGACAGATGATAGATCAGCACACAGTCGTCCTCATATTTTGAATACTGGGACAAATGTGTAGCACTCACGGATGCTAATCACATATTGAAAACAATAAGGTATCAAATCTCATATGTCGCAAGGGATTCTTGGAATCTGTATTGCACAATTGTTTAAAAAAAATCTGAATGAACTGAATCACCTGCCGGTGTTCCGTTTATCCTCGCAAATGTCCTTCTCAACTCCGAGCATGGGTGGCGGAGTATGATTGCCACCCAATCCTGAAACGAGAGTGTAAGTAAAATTTCATTCCATGTAATTAACATTGTCATTCAATTTAAACACCATGTTGTTGATACATAGATTGGATACAGGCGTAAGTGGCAGAAAGAGGATGAAGACATAAAGCTGAAGGGGAGTCATACATACCGCCACCAGGACCTCCACCGGTGGCTGAGTGCAATCTGACCGGAGGCTAGCGCGGCGGTGGCTTACGTTTTCGGCATGAAACTTGCACATTGCCAGAGAGAACTACCCTTGATAAATAACTGCTTTAAATATTGGGCCAAATGGTGTATGCAATCGCTATATAGCACATAGTTCCTCCTATCACTCGACAGAAGCTGGGGCCTCCGCTTATCATCAATTTCCAGCCCAGAGACCGTATATAGACGCAATGGCTGTCGCATCGTATGTCAGAAATGCCATCCCCGCCGGTATATAAAATGACACTCACGTCCATCGTTAAGCAACCCCCGAAAGCTGTTAGTAGGTCTCTCCGGCCACGCGTTAACCTGGATGGAGAGCAATGGACCGTGGTAAGACAGGTGTTTCAGGAATTGACGGAAGAAGGGACGCACCAGCCCATCCCAAAGCTCCAGGCCAGAAACGGCCACACTCGAGCCAGTGCCGTTCGACAAAACGCCGCATCCAACGGAGGCGCTGAGCCACGGATAAGCGCGGGTCGTGATAGCAAGTTCGTCATTGGCGTAAACCTCGACTATCGAGCCATCGACGTAGACGGTCATGTTCCTGTGGTGGCGATTGGTTATTCGGGGACAGAGCGAATAGAGTAGAAGCGAGCAGCAACGTACATCGTCGTCGTATTAGACCCCACCAGCTGCCAGAGTCTGAGGCCACCAACTTCAGTTTGGGTTCCATCTAAAAAGGTAGTATTTCCAATCAGATGGTTATGTTTAGGACGCCGCGAAGAGGTCACCAACATGATGCGATGAGACTACTGGAAGTCCTGTAGATGGACACATTTTGGGCCACAGGATCGTACTGCAGAAAGAGAGGGCATGAGCGAAAATAGGGGAATGGGCCAGCAATCACATCACGCACAAGAATATCGGTGAACTCTTGGGCTGAAGCAAGCACTCTGAATCCGGCCTGCGCGGTCGATCCCACGTTGAACACGAAAGAGCCTGAGACTGCATAGTGGCGACCGGTGGGTTGTGTGGCCAAAGGAGTGTACCCGGTTTTGTCGAGGGTCAAAGATGGCGAGTTGCTGACTTTGGAGCCTTTTTTGTATGCAGCGATGGTCTCTGGAACGACCCGCTGCCCAAGAGTCGTGATAGTAACGGATCCACTGGTGCTGGAAGATTACAGCAAGTCAGAGGGCTGCAGTGCATTTCGCCGAAAGGGATGTATGACTGACGCGTTGTTGACTCCCCAGTAGCCTGGCTCGTACAATCCGGTCATGGACGGGTCCACGTTGGGGATGACCTTGAGGTAGAGGTCGCGGAAGAGACTGAAGGAGCCTTGGTAGCCCCGCTGCGCGGTGAGAACAAGGCTTTCATCGTCCTGAGGAAACAGCACGCCCGTCAGTCAATCTGAATCCAGTTGAAATGAATTCGCGCACCTCGTATATCCACCCAGTCGAGACTTGTCGCGCTCCATCGATGGTGAACGACACGAAGGCGTAACTGCGGCCCCAGTCCACAACACCGCTGCAAGTCACGAATCAGTGGTTGTTCTCGGCAAAGGAAGGAAATCGGCGGCTGACGCGTATAGGGGCTGCGCAGCGACGCTGCCGTTTGCCTGCGCAGTGTAGTTGACGGCGACCCAGAGCGGCCAGTGGAATTCGTGGTCGGCTCGACCTGCGTGGCGAAAAGCTGATTAGAACGCCATGGCTGTGCGTAAAAACGGGTTCTCACTTCCTTCAGTGCCCATGCTCACGAAATCCTGGGCGGTTACATCAGACCCGTCGTCGAGAGCAGCCCCGGAAGCGTTGAGACGCGTGACCGAGGCGGTCTCGTAATTGGTACCAAAGTCTGCCATAAGTTAGATACGCCGTGCACCAAGCCAATGCCGAAGGAGGGCGAGACTCACTGCCACTGTACGAGCTCCAGCTTTCCGTCAGAGCCGTCTCGAAGAAGGGGCCAAGGAACGTCCAGCCCGTGACATCGCCCGTCTTGGTTTGCCGGTAAAGGAGGAGCTTGCCTCCGGCACCGTCCACGCCGCTGGATATGGTCAGGAAATGTTCACCCGTAGCATTGGTGGGGGAAGCCGATCCCTTGAGCAAAGTGCTGAGACGGGGAGAGAGGAACACGTAGGGGTCCCTGAAGCCGGCTAACAAGGCAGAGCTCAGCGGATCTGTGGTGCATGAAACAAGTGGAGGTAGACTCACTGAGATTCGTCATTGGCCATTCATAGATCACAGGGTTTCCCCCTTCGCCGAAGTTGAGCTTGATCCAGGACGCTCCTTCATCCATGGTATAGGCTGCGAATAGGCCATGCGGTGAGTGAGATGGCAACTACCAAGTATTGTGTCGGAGCTGACCTATTGACTGTGTTTCAGATCCGGGTATCTCACCGGTGCCTACTCCGAGGGCTGTGGTGTAGGTGGAGGTGTAGAGGATGGTCGGGTATCCATTGAAGCCATTCTTGAACACAGTCCCGTCAAAGACTCCCCGGATGTCGTATATCTGCGATGGCCACTGCAAGACTATAAACACGCCGTGCAGCGGAGATCAAGATAGGAACGCACAATCGTCTTGGCGTTATCCCAGGAGCCAAAGTCTGTCCAGTGCGTGAAGTCTTTGGAGTGTGCTACAAGAACGCATGACCGGTTAATATATGGGGACATGTGCAATGGGGGACTTTCTTACCAGCTCCCATTGAGATGTTGCCCCACTCTGAATAATTCTTCAATGGTCAATTTACAGCGGAAGTGGAGGTATTGGAGGGACGGACGCGTGTGCTGGGGATTGAACTGATATCCTGCATGGAACGATCCGTCTGACCTTTGCCACAGAGCCATAGGGTCGTTCTGCCAGCCCTCTAAGCAGAGAGCAAAAACATCAATTCCGAAATGAGCTGAAGGATGCTGTCGACGTACCTGGAGCAATGAATCTCGCTTTGGGGCGCCATGTCGCGAACAGAGAACCATCCGGGCAGTGAGTGAGGTTTCCAGGGGCCACCGTCTGGTCGAGGCTGCATGCGGCGTCGGACGCCCGCCCGTTGATATCGACCTCAGAGGCGCGTGCGCCAAGGGCTAGCAAGAGAAGGCTGGGGAGCAGGGACGAGATCATGCTGCTTTCGCCGATTGAGAGTCAAGTGAATGCGGCAATGGATTCTGCCATCGTTAGCGACGCTGTGGGTATTTGTATTCTGGAGCCAGGCCAGGTCCTGGCGGCTGAAACTTGTTGATGGCGGTGGGTATTCTGAGTTCGAGGGGGGGAGGGGGTACCGTTTGGTAAACATCACCCGAGTTGCCTGATGGTTACCGTAGGAGGCCGTAGGGGTTGTTGGAGTGGTGGGTGCGCTCAGGTGCGCTCTGGTATCCGGGACAGGCGCATCCGCATGGATGGGGCTGGATGGGGTCAACCGGTGAGCAAAAGATCGATCGATTGAATTTGAATTATCAAATGTCGTGGATCAAAGGTAGAGGCGAAAGTGAAAGGTTACCTGGGCGTCTATATGGCGGGTTCTGCTGTGCTGTCATGTTCGCTTCTCACACCGTGCCCGCACCGGCCGGCGGCTAGGTCTTCATCAGCGGTCGATATCTCAGTCGCAGTCAGTCCTCTACAGCCGCAGCAGGTCACAGCGCGGTGCCTCGTTCGTCAGGCGCCGCATTATCGCGCGATGTCGGAGAACGTAAAAGTAAGCAGCAGCTTAATTGATAACACTGACAGTGGTGCCGGGGGGCCATTCTTTGCTGCCACCCAAATTTGCCATCTTGCTCCCAAATTTCAAATATTGGGTCTCTTACACCCAGAGATCGCTGCTGGTCGTGTCCAAAAGCCCGACTCTGATCATGAACACCGAGGAGCCCCAGCGTGGTCAATGGCCCTCTGGCTACCATCCATCACGCCATCGTGAAAACGATTTTGGACGTTGGCCGATATGTACCTAGAGAGACTTGATAAGCGCCAAACAGCCTGCCAAATAGGGATAACACCTGATAACACTTGATAAGCTCTGACATGCGGTCAACACAATGGCGAATACCGATCGAGTGGTGTAGGTAGGGCACGGAGTGATAATGTCTGATAACTGATTCCAATTCCCGGAGCATTATGATAGTATTATGAGATTCATTGATCTAGCTTTGTCAGTTCAAAGCCATTATTGTAGCAGCTGTTGCCGAAGCACCATCACGACAAAATAAGGCAATGTTTTGACATCTTGCATCTGTTCTAAAGTATCCTGGCTGGTTCATCAAGCACAATAGGCCAGGGCCAAAGCGAGGGCATATCCAAAGCCGAGTTTTATGGTTTTAAAATTTTTATTTCGTTTATTATTGTACTACTATTACAGTTCTATGTACATTGTTGAAGAGCGGTCAGGTTGAAATAATTAGAGAAGAGCGAGGGGAAAGATAAGAGCACCATTGTCTGTGCGGTTGACGGAGGGTCTGCGGCCGCGTGCCATGGCTGACATCGCTAAAATGGTGCCCCCCGCTCTCCTCCGCTTGAGGTAGCCTTCCTCCTCGTTCTCCGCCTGCTATTTCTGGTCCATGTGCTTCTCGCCTCACATATGTCGGGCAGCGTGCTGCAGACAGCTCTCAGAATGGTGCCGGTGTGCAGGGCGAAATTGACCTCACGTACCGTATCGTCCAGGGCGATCTGGAAGCCGAGGAGTGGCACGAGCTCGCGCTCGATTCGGTCATGGCAAACTTTATCCACCTGGACGCCACTGTTGATTCGGACACACGGGACCCAGACACGATGCTCGCAACGAAAGTCTCGGAGCGTGACGAGGCTGTGCTGCCAATATCAAATCAGTGTCAAACACTTCCCTGCCAGGGCTCAAGTCACGCATAGTGCAGGTCAACATTGCTAAGAAGCACAAGGCCCCCAGCGGCCCTCCTCCACGTTGTGGATCTTGATAGCGTGAGGCGGAGGCAACCACGTCCCCAGTCAACAGCATCCGGATGAACGCGATCCGGTGTTGGCGTCCTGCGCTTGCTCGCGTCGAGAACGCGCCCTGGAAGCAGGCGCCTTGATAGGGCGCGTCGCGAAGCGCAAGGGAGGGGTGCGGGGCGAAGGCCATTGGAGGAGGAGGAGAACAGAGGCCCAGGACTACAGCTGGCGCTGCAGGGTCCTGGGCGATACCTGTAACTGAAGATGGTTAGTAAAATAGTTCAAACTGCATTACTCACCTTTTAAAAGCCCCCCCTAGCCCGATCTCCCTCTTCCCCTGCGTTGTCGAAGTTGTCGAGGTGTGGGTGGCGGAACGACGACGATGGGCGCTTAATGCTCGGATTTCCCGATCCGGTAGTCCGTGGCGCGTCCTTCGTTCGTCGTCGTTTCGCTCGACCGCGGGCTCGCAAACATAGATAAACAATTTTCCATCGGTAGTTACATGTATTAGGTATGCTATTATATAATGCAAGCTTTAAAACTTCAAATCGAACCCGCACTCAGCAAGATCGACGCGATGCATGCGCAATAAGTCCGATCGGGCTGTTATCTCGCAGATTCGTATTCTGGCTATCTAATTAAATCCAAGCTAATTGAAGTAGATCGGGCCATGTATTACTGTTAGATAGTGTGTATTGAACACCCTAGCGGTGTTCGTCTATGGAGATCGGTAATCTATGGGTCTGTCAGCGTAAGTATGTAGTTACTGGAATTATCAAGCACGAAACTCTGATCACATCTGGGTGTTTCTAGGTATCCTGGGGGTAACTCTTTCCACACTTATTATATACAAGTTCTGTCTTTTGTAAACCATTAATATACATTACTGTAAGCTATTCCAAGCATCCAAATCATTTTTTATCGGTCAGTATCTGTGTCAGACTCTCATTTCTGGTCAAATAGTGGCACTGCTGTTGTACCTCTCTAGGTGTGCCTCCATAGTTAACATGTAAAGTTCTAATATACTGTACATGTCTATATACATTCTGAATGATGTTTAAAGCACTTGGTACACCAATACAGGACCTGGGGGATATGTGTGAAACCTAGGCAAAGCCTATCTTTAGAATCAGTTAAAAGCGATGTCCTATTGATCTGCAAGGCATATATACACATTCCAACTACCTGAAGCAACATATGGGAGTATATAGAAGTGTTCTAAGGAGCTATTGGCAGTGTATTAAGTCACAGGATCATACAACAGGGTATATGATGAAGAGAATGGCTGAAAATAATGGAAATCAGGGCAATTTAGGTGCAGTAAGTGGTATTATATAATTAAAAGTTAATATTACATGTTATATACACTATATAGACAGTATACGAGGTCATTGGGGTATTACAAAGGTATGAGGAAGCAGGGGAGAGCGAACAGAGGTCGAATATATCGTCAGCCACTTGAAATAGGGGCGTGGGAATTGCGCTTGACAGGCCATCAGGAAAATCCCAAACGTGCTTTGTTGTTGCGGGACACGATGGCTGTGCTCGGATTTGGCGCGGCCTGTCTAAGTAGTTTTATCCGCTTAAATTTACCAAATTTACCGTAGCCGAGGTAAATTTCGGGGTTCTCCGCCCGTGGGAACCTGTCAAAAGGTCGTTCAAGTGGCCACATCCCCGTCGTTTGCTGCACAGCATCGCATGCAGGGTGCTCAGGGCACCTGGAATTGCTATATATGATCTCTTAAATACAATTTAAGTTTCTGGTTAATTCTTATAGCAATAGCCGCGCTTATAATATGCCCCCGAGCGATAATGTGCAGAATTCAGCCCCAAATGAGCTCCAGAACTAAGTTTTGGTTCAATAAGGCTCATTTACTGCAATAAACGGCAGTATATGGTGATAGAGACATGTAATACTCATAAATAAACACAATTGAAGTGTTCAGAGCCGCCTCAAGCCGCTCAAACCCGTAGATAATGAGGAAACACGTCGCAAAGTGGCGCGCGCGCTTCGGAAAGGCCACTAGCACTAGCGCGTAGAAACGTAAGGCCACAAAACTTTACAGTCATCTAACGGCCACTGAAACACCCCTATCCACTGAAACACTTGTGTGTTTTCGAGCTCCCTTCACTCTCACTTGCTACCTACCAGTATTGAATATATCAAGTGTGTATGGGGGTATATGTACATGCCAAAAGTAGGTCATTCAGAAGTCAAAATAATTTGCAACTGTCTGTAAATGATCGCGTGAAACAG
>KV417746.1:18199-63828 GCA_001630335.1 Athelia psychrophila
GCAGCTGGGCCCTTCAAGGGACATGCTGACTCTGTGACCTCAGTGGCATTCTCACCCAGTGGGACACTCATTTCGTCGGGCTCACGGGATGGCACTATCCGCATCTTCGGGATGCCTGTACAGTATGTAAATGTCAAAGGGCCATCAAAGATGAACACCGATGGCATACACGCAGTTCACAATTCTAGCCGAACGCGTTGGGTGTCACCTATACTCGCGCGCGCCGCCATCATCATCATCTCGGACCAACAAACGAGTGTACAGACGACGCAGTGAAGCAGCGTGAGAAGAGCAAAAGGTGCCCTGTGCAATTACCTGCAGCATTAGCCTAGTGCTACACCAATGGCTTTGTAGCACATCGTGCCGTGGCTTCAACACTTGACAACGACCAGCCGACATATTCGATATGCCTACAGACCCCATACTCCAGCTTCCGTCGAAGCTGCATAGGACAGCCCCTTTATTTCGCCAGCTTTCCCAGCCTTCAGAATCAGGATGGACATGCACAATTCGCCCATTCTTGAATTGCTCATTTGAATAAGCTTTCTTCCCGACTTCTATGCGATTATACTGCCAATACTGCACTACATTTGATTC
The DNA here is from genome assembly GCA_001630335.1 of Athelia psychrophila. Lineage (NCBI taxonomy): Eukaryota > Fungi > Basidiomycota > Agaricomycetes > Atheliales > Atheliaceae > Athelia > Athelia psychrophila. The sequence continues at coordinate 18,797 of KV417746.1, forward strand.
ATATGCGCCGTATTATTCCACTCTGTTACTCTCAGGAAAGCTTTATCGGGCTCCCAGCGTCTTTGATCTGCGTGATTGCAACAATATATATATATTTGCACTGCTGTGAACATGATTAATTCGTGAATCGTGCTCGGAGCCTGGGCTAGAATCATACCTGGCGACTTTGTCAAATCCAATCGGGTGGATTGTCGACCGATTACCATAGTGCTATTGGGTCGCCATAACCCTGTTCTGTGTGCCCAAAAGAGCAATTCAGTGGGGGAATTCTGCATCCGTCCATTCACAAGGCGGGAGCTGCTTTTGAATCCCTGCACAGAGCTGGAGCTGGCATCTGTAGGCATATCAAATATATGGATGGTCTTTCCGTCCAGTGATGTCGAAGCTATGCGCTTGCCGTCGGGCGAAAATGCAACCGAGGTCACCTTGCCAGGCGCGTGGAAAGGCCCTACAGATCGAACGCCGACCGGTCGGTGACAAGTGTTAAAGAAACGGCACACATGATCATGAAGCAATCGGTGTAGCGCTAGGCTAATATGCAGGTAAGTGCACGGGCACCTTTCACTCTTCTTCGCTGCTTTGGTAATCCCCACACTCATCAAAGATTGGCTAACTGAATGCTGAGTTCGGGGGGGGTCAACTGACCAGGAACGTACGCATATATTTAACATTCGATTGCGGATGAATATGTGATGTCTGCATATTTGACCTTGCCAGTTGCGTATATAACTTAGTAGCCACGCGACAATGGCTTTCACTGTTGGCTTTTCTGATTCACACAGTGCACTTTCTGAGTCTTTCTCAGCCTCGATCGGACTGACATCCCAGGGCATTCTAGATCTGTTCGACAAGCGCTGTTGGCTTCGTGATTCAAATGCACCTTCTCAAACTTGGACTGTCCTCCCGGCGCATTTTCTCCGAAATTTATATTCAGTCGCAGTCAATTGTACCTCCAGCAAACGTTCAGGCCTCGGGCGCAGCTGGCAGTGCAGCGTGCACGTGAGAGAAAGCAACCGGGTCGAGCGTGCCGTTGTCGCTTGAAGTTGAACCTGACAGCTCTGTCACGGGCGTGCGAAACTGTACAGTCGCTTGATTTGGACACTGTATCGCAGTGGCCTGTCCGCGCTCGCTATCAGCGTTCGATTGAAATCCTACAAAAATGTCCAAGCAACGCGGTACGCAAGACATCGCACCCTCGCCGTGCTGCTGCTGACACGTCCCACAGGTGGAGGAGCCTCCGGCACAAAATTCCGCTTGACCCTCGGTCTGCCCGTCGGCGCCGTCCTCAATTGCGCAGACAACAGCGGCGCGAAGAGCCTGTTCATCATCGAGCCCTACGGCTTCGGTGCGCGTCTCAACAGACTTCCCGATGCCGGTGTTGGCGACATGGTTGTCGCATCCGTGAAGAAGGGAAAGCCTGAGCTCAGGAAGAAGAGTGCGTCTCGAATAGTCTACTCGCAGTGATCGACCAGGTACTGACGTCTTGTTTTCTTGTGCAGCTATGCCTGCTGTGGTTATCCGCCAGCGGAAGGCGTGGCGGAGGCGGGACGGCGTGTTCCTCTACTTTGAGGACAACGCCGGCGTGATAGTGAACCCCAAGGGCGAGATGAAGGGATCGGCCATCACAGGCCCCGTCGCAAAAGAATGTGTGAGTGTCTGTCCTCTTCTAATGCATTGCATCGGATCCTCCACCTTCAAGATGGCTGACGCCCCGCGATATACGACAGGCGGATCTGTGGCCGCGTATCGCATCAAACGCCGGCACAGTCGTTTGAGCCCTGTTTTCTTCTTCTTCCCTTTCTCGCATACACCTTGCACGCGCATACAACACGAAATTCATGCCATGTACTACATTATGAGAATCGAGTATGGATCGCACGAATTCTAGCCCCGGTTCTTCGATTTCCTGGTTTTCTGGTTTCCTGGCGCCGTTGAAAGGATGGCATCTGGGAGGCGAACCGTCGCACAGGATCTGAGCGCTGAGCTTCGATGTCATCGACGAAATACTTGGGAGATTGGATTGCCTATTATTGCATGCCTTGGTGCCCGATCTTTTGACCATGTAAGCTGCCTTCGTTTCGTGCATGGGCTGGTGTGCAGTGCGCAAAGTTACGCCACGGTTTTGCCATATCATTACTGGTATATGTTCTGGTAGTTTCGTCCTCCGGGGTGAGATGCTCATGCAATCCGCAGGCCGGCCGTGGTAAGTGGTGCTAGTCCTGAGGCGAACAATGCATGGAGACTCCCGCGCAGTTTACTGGCCGCGTCAGCCTTGATTGTATCAAAGATATCAACTATGTCATTGATATTGGTATTGATATTGGAAGGAGACAAGATACCATAGATCCCAAGAACAAGAACAACGGCTGAGGTAATGTACGATTTGGCCATGTGTGTTCCCGTCACCGTCAATTCTTCCTACAGTAACATAGGTGGGATCCGCTGGCGCCGGTAGCGAAGCACCCCATGGAATGCACGCAGCGCAGCTTAAGCGTTGCCAAATCGAAATCAACTGTGACATTGGAAGCATACAAGATCAGACGGTGCAATGCAAATCGACGGAGCAAGAGACCAGATCATACATAAGAACAGAGCGAGGGTCAACTAACCACAGTCGCCCCTTCCTTCTCCTTCTTCTTGGCTTTCACAATCTTGACCCCCGCTAGCGATCCACGCCCGACAGGCTTCGGGCGGCCCGTCGTAGACGCAGGTGTGGGCGCCTTGCCCGCCACCAGTGGCGCACCCAGCCTCGGCGTCGGCGTTGTGGTGGTGGTGGTTGTCCCCGTCGCCGCCCTGCTCGAAGCCCCTGGGGGAGGCGAGATTGCGTTCGTATGCGCGGGCGACACGCCTGCCGCCACCGTTTCCTTCGGCGTGCCCAGCGCGGGCGGGGGCGCCGCTGTGTACGAGCCCGCCAAGCTCGCCGCGAATCCGGGGGCGGCCTGCCCGGGCAGGCGCGTGTGCTGCAGCTGCGAGAGCGTGGGCAGCACGTTCCGCGGGCGCGGGCGTTTCCCGTTTGCGTTCAGGTTAGAACTGGAGCTGGATGAGGCGGGGGCGGAGGAGTGGTGGTGGTGCGAGGGCAGGTGGAATGAAGTTATAGGAGGCGGCGCGGGCTTTGGTGGGAGGGAAGGGTGTGCCGGAGCAGGTGCAGGTGCAGGTGTCTGCGGTGGACCGGAGGGCGGCGGTGATATCAACGGCGGCGCGCCATCCACGCCCTCTGGGGGTGTCATATCCGTGTCGTTGCCTGCTGGTATTGGTGACGCTGAAGTCGCAGGGGCAGATGGGATCGTGGATGAGGAGCCCATCTGGAGGAGCTTGGCCTCCAACAGCGCGATTTTGTCCTTTGCGTTTGGGCTGTCATGGGGTTTTCTCAGCTGGCGGAACGCGGCAAGCCAGGCCAGGATGCAATAGCTTACCCGTCACCTCGGCCGGTCTTGAGCAGGCTTAAGGTCGTCGGCTTCGTGGCGTCTGCGCCGCGCTTCTTACCACCCGGGGCATGCGTGGTCGGGAGGGTCGCCTGGTGTGCGAAGGTGACGACAAGTTTGCGCCCGCGGAGGAGCTTGTCGTGTAGGGCCGATAGCGTGGACATGGCCGACTGGGAGGTGCGTATTAGTCAGTAGGTACCGTCAACAAAGTGCAGGGAGGTGAGGGCTGATTGGAAGGGAGGGCTGATCGCATCGGTGGGTTGGGTGAAGTGGGCATGGTCGGTGCGCGTGAGGAAACCCGATGTCAGCGATCATCCCTCTAATCAAACAAAGATAAAGCGGAGGTAGACTAGCGAGGAGAGGGGGAGAGGGGATAATGGACAGAGACTCACACTTTGGTCGGCGAACTCAACGAACGCGAACCCGCGCGGCTTGCCTCGCGATGGGCCGGTCTTGTGGAAGAGGTAGTCCATGGACTTGATCGTGCCATATTTTGAGAAGATGGTTAAAAGGGTGTATCTGCCAATAAGTCATGTTACAGGGATACGGAAGCAGGGAAGGACTGTATGCTCACTCGTCGACAGTTGGGTGCAAATTTCCTACATAGAGACGGTCCTTGGAGAGTGGCTTGTTCTTCAACTTCTCAGCTTTGGGGTCTGTGGCTTCGTCGACTTCGTTTGCTGGGTCGTCGGAAGGGTAGTACAAAAACGATGAGGAAGGGGTGGAAGTGGAAGCCATTATTGAAGAGTACTGGTGCCGAGGTGTCACGCTTTCAACCAGGTAACCTGGCGCGTTCAATGTCTTCGAGTTGAACTTGCTGTCCCCGTCTACCTCAGCCCATTCGCTCGCGATCGGGGGACATCACAATGCCGAATTCTGTCGCGCCTCGGTCATGCATACGGCCACCTATACAGCCTGAGTCATCTTTGGTTTGACAAGATCAGACTCATCCAAGCACGTCTCGGGAGGATTCCGATTTTCCTCACACATGGGACTCACGAACTCATGGGCCATACATCACGCGCAGTATTTCTATCCATTCAATACATAAGACACCGGATAATACTTGGCTTGCCTTATTGGATCTATTTGGCTGTGTTCCCGCAGCTGGCCATGAAGCACGGGGCTTGTAATTTGATTTTACTGTAAAAGCTTGGAAGCTGGAAGCTGTAGCTCTTGAGCTGCGGTGTTACAGCTGAGTCAGGAACGGTAGGGTATGTTGTTCATACCGGAACAAACTATTTATGGTTGCCGACAGTGTTCTTACTTGCCGGGAGTGTGTCAATAGTTGGTTCATGATATGTGTGAGCTGAGGGGTTCAATATTCAATTGTTTATGGCTTGAGGACGGTAGGCTGCTGTATGTGAGGCTGGAAGCAAACAGCGCGCCTACCCCATTTGGCAGCACCACCTGTTTGTTCCGGCGAAGGACAAACCTGCTTTTGATATACTCGATCCTTGCTCGATCCCGATATTTGAACTGCGCTTTCACCCTACTGAGGCAACACTGACTTGCACCTATTTTTGCTGCGACCTGGACGCACCACCGCAGTGCAAGGCACAAGCACTGTGATCTAAGCATGATCCAACCAGCCGACTAATATTCCTCGCTGCCCAAAATATCTTGGATATTGAATTTAGCTCATTACCTCTCGTTGTTGTCTGCCGTGGACAACAGAGGAACCAATCAGCACGCCCGTTTTGTACTATAATATTGTGGCTCTGCTGGAACGTTTGCCATCATTGATCAATCGCAGTAAGTACATCGCCCGCGACGAGTTCATATTCAATGCTTCGAGGGCTGTGCTTCCGGCGCAGTATTGGTTGCCTCGAATTTCCAACTTGACAGCGTGTAATGGCGAACATGGACTGCGGTACAAAATCCGGTGCGACGCTTCCTCAAGATGGTATAAAATGTGGCTGCTTGCTGAAAGAACTTTACAAACACACTCCTCTTTCTTCCAGCATGCGCATCTCCTTTGCTTTTGCTTCTATTTTCCTATCCCTTCTTTCAAATGCTTCGGCATTCCCAGCATACGGCTCGCTCGCTGGGCGCACCGATCAGGAAATAGCGATATTCATGCGCACCAGCACAGTGCCCATCGTTGGTGCAGGGCCGCCGCCTCATCCTCAGTCTGATACCAGCGCCAAGCTCGTCGCTGACGCTGCGCATCCATTCAAGCCTGCGAGCAGCACCGACATCCGAGGACCTTGTCCTGGCCTCAATACACTGGCGTCGCACGGGGTGAGTAACCATGTCCACCGGCGCATATTAACGAAAGCTAACAAGCAATTTTAGTATTTGAATCGAAACGGAATTGTCACACCGCAGGAAATCGTCACCGCTGTTCAAGAGGGTAATTTCCTCCATTTCCTCCCCTGGCATTGTCTTATTAATCTGGTGTAAATTTGCAGGCTTCAACATGGGTTGGGATCTCGCCACTCTTGTCACTTGGGGGGCGTTCCTTGTCGATGGAAACCATCTCACGAACTTGATGAGCATTGGGCAGCAGTCGAAAGAGACCGGGCCCAATCCCCCGGGCCCTGCCACTGTTGGTGGCCTTAATACTCATGGCGTCTTCGAAGGTAAGCGTGATTGGGAAGACAAATTTTACGAATCATACTCACGCAATTGATTTGAAGGCGATGCGAGCACTACGCGTGGGGATTTCTACTTTGGCGATAACCACTCATTCAACGAGACGCTCTTCGACGTGGTAAGTTTTCCTTAATTTATTTCGATTGAAAATGTCTAATATCATCTTTCGTCTCAAGTTCCTCGAAAAAAGCGCTACATATGGCGGTGGCAAATACAATATATCCGCTGCAGCCGAAGTCCGCTGGGCCCGCATCCAAGACTCCATGGCTCGCAACCCCACATTCACGTTCACAACCCCCCGATATACCACCGCTTATGCTGAGTCGGCGTTTCCCTTCCGTTTATTTGTCGACGGCCGCGATACCTCTGCGTCCCTGAACACCACGGTGGCCAGAGGATTCTTCCAGGGAACACAATATCCTCATGACTTCTACCGCAGAAATGGGACGTATGGACTGGAGGAAATTGGCCCTGACTTGGTCGCGCTTGCGACAGCTCACCCTATTGAGCCTGGACACAACGTTGGAGCTGGCAACTATACTCTTGATCCCGAGGATCCCGGGTTGAATAGTGTAAGCCCCTTTGCTTTCTCTCCACATATGCAATGCTGATGTAGGATTATATCCAGATTTGCTATCTGTATACCAAGCATGTGAACGTAACGGTCCGCTCGCTGTATCCGAACCCAACAGGTGCCCTGCGAGTGGCACTGAAGGAGAACTTGGCGACGTTCTATAAAGCCATAGAGGCCGGCGATTCCTGCGACCAGGTCTTCCCGTATGGCAAGTAGAAGGACAATTGAAATTTGTGTATCAGGACATTTGGGTTCTATCTATCTTGTTATGGTTTAAATTTCTTCCTGTATTTATGTTATTGCATGGAAGGATATGAGTCTCATGTTAATAGGCGACGATTCTGAACGCACATTCCGCATTGGCAATGTTGGGTGGACCTTAAAAGCGACTGGATATAATTCAACGCATAACGCCTTTGAGGTCAAGGTGGGATGCTGTCCTGAGATCGGCCGCGGTATACGTAGGCGGTACTCAACGAGCAATGCATGCACATTGCAGACTCCAGCGCCGTTTATTATAAGCCTTGATTAGATCAAAGATATCAACTGTGTTCATTCATATTCATATTCATATTAGAAGCATAGAATTTTTTTTCGTTTGTTATTTGTTTGTTTTGGAAATCATGAGTATCCCCAGGTAGAGGTAGACTAACCGGTGTGGCTTTAGCATAGATGATTATGATGAGGTGACGCAATGCAAACAAGTAGACAGCGCAGGAGACGGGATACCGTAGATCACAAGAACAAGAACAACGGGGTGCGCGAATTTCCGCTTTGGCCATGCGTGTTCCGAGTCCGGTTACCGTCAATTCCTCCCAAGTACGTAGGTAGGATTCATTGGCACCAGCAGCGAAGCAACCCTCAGCTTTGGGGTCTGTGGCTTCATCGACTTCGTTTGCTGATTCGTCGAAAGAGTGATACAAAAACGATGAGAAGGAAATGGGAAGCCATTGTTGAAGAGCTACTGGTGCCGATGTCTGAGGCTCTTGCCTTCTTGTGACGTGTTTAAATTTGCCTTCGGGGCCCGCAGGCCCGACCTTGAATCCTCTTGAATCCACGTCTACCTCGGCACATTCACTGAGCACTCGGGGGACATACACAACTCGAATTCTTTCGCGCCTCTGCCGTGCACGTGGATACAGCCTCATATCTCATATTGGGTTTGACAAGATCAGACTCGTCTCGAGAAGTCTCGCAGGGATTCCGATTTCCCTCCCACTCGTATAACTCACAAACCCATGACCAAGCGCCATGCATCAAGCGCAGCATGTCTATTCAGTCAAAGACACTGGATGATACTCGGCCTTTCTCATTGGATCTGTTTTCCGCTGCGGTCTTACCAATGATATGCTCGGTCTCGATATTGGAACTGCGCTTGCACTCGGGCTACTGAGACAACGCTGGCACCTATTTTCTTTGCGACGTGGACGCACCAATGCATTGCAAGGCGCAAGAACTGCGATGGAATCACGATAACAGTCGACAATATCCCTCGCCGCCCCAAATATCTTGAATATGGGCTCGTTACCTCTCTTTATTCTCTGCCGTGGACCTAATCGCCGGATCATGTAATAGGGACGACATGAGCAGGCCTGACCCCTATTCTGGTATACCTTATTCACACTACCTGTCAAGAGGTAAACCAATCAGCACGCCCGTTTTTGATGTCCGTCGCTTGACAATGTCTCAGCCCGAACGTTTGCCATCAATCGCAGCACAACGCCACGAGTTTACATGCAATGTGTCGAGGGCTGTGCTTCCGCCGCAGCGTTGGTTGCCTCCAATTTCCAACATGTCAGCTTGTATTGGCTAAGTAACACGGACTGCGGTGCAACCCGGAAAAGAAAAATAATACCGCTGACAGTGATAGCAGCAATTCATCAGGTTCGACGATTCCTCAAGACGATATAAGATGGGGCAGTTTGCTGAAAGAACTTTACAAACGCACACCTCTTTCTTGCAGCATGCGCATCTCCTTTGCTTTTGCGTCTATTGCATTATCCTTGATTTCAAATGCTGCGGCATTCCCAGCATACGGCTCGCTCGCTGGCCGCACCGACGAGGAAATAGAGGTTTTCATGCGCACCAGCACAGTGCCCATTGTCGGTGCAGGGCCGCCGCCTCCTCCTCAGTCCGATACCAGCGCCAAGCTCGTCGCTGACGCTGCGCATCCATTCAAGCCTGCGAGCAGCACCGACATCCGGGGACCTTGTCCCGGCCTCAATACCTTGGCGTCGCACGGGGTGAGTTACTATGTCCACCGGCACATTGCGCAGTGGGACGAATTCTAACGCACAATTTAGTATTTAAATCGAAACGGAATTGTCACGCCGCAGGAAATCGTCAACGCTGTTCAAGAAGGTAACGCTTGAAATTTCTCGCCGTTTGTTCCTGTGGCATTGACTTATTCGTCGGATGTAATTTTGCAGGCTTCAACATGGATTGGGATCTTGCCACTCTTGTCACCTGGGGGGCGTTCCTTGTCGACGGAAACCATCTCACGAACTTGATGAGCATTGGACAGCAGTCGAAAGAGACCGGGACCAATCCCCCGGGCCCTGCCACTGTTGGTGGCCTTAATACTCATGGCGTCTTCGAAGGTGAGCGTGATTGGGAAGATAAATTGTGCGGATCATACTCACGCAATTGATTTGAAGGCGATGCGAGCACTACGCGTGGGGATTTCTACTTTGGTGATAACCACTCGTTCAACGAGACGCTCTTCGACGTGGTAAGCTTTCCTTAATTTATTTCGATTGATATGTCTGATATAACCTTTCCTCTGAAGTTCCTCAACAAAAGCGCTATATACGGCGGGGGTAAATACAACTTATCCGCTGCAGCCGAGGTCCGCTGGGCCCGCATCCAAGACTCCATGGCCCGCAACCCCACGTTCACGTTCACAACCCCCCGGTATTTCACCGCTTATGCTGAGTCGGCGTTCCCTTATCGGTTCTTTGTCGACGGCCGTGATACCTCTGCGTCCCTGAACACCACGGTTGCCAGAGGATTCTTCCAGGGAACACAATTTCCTGAAGACTTCTACCGCAGAAATGGGACATTTGGACTGTCGAACATCGGCGCTGACTTGGAGGCGCTTGCGGAAGCTCATCCTATCGAGCCTGGACACAATATCGGAGCTGGCAACTACACTCTTGATCCTGAGGACCCTGGATTGGGGAGTGGAGTAAGCCCCTTTGTTTTCTCTCCACGCATACGATGCTGATGTAGGATTCTGCCCAGATTTGCTATTTGTATACCAAGCATGTGAACATAACGGTCCCCTCACTGTATCCGAACCCAACGGGTGCCTTGAAAGTGGCACTGAAGGAGAACTTGGTTACGTTCTATAAAGCAATAGAGACTGCCAATTCCTGCGACCAGGTCTTCCCGTATGGCAAGTAGAAGGACACTTGAAATTTATGCATCAAGACAATTGGGTTCTATCTATCTTGTTATAGGGTTAAATTTCTTCCTGTATTCATGTGATTGCATTGGAGGATATAAGTCCCATGCTCATATACATAGGCGACGATTCTGAACGCGCACTCAGCATTGGTGTCTCACTAAGACATCAATGCTACGCAGTACTTGCAGCGATTGAATAGGATTCATCACGTAAGGCCTTTGGTTTAGTCTTTTCTGCTTCATTCTTTCGAACTTTCATCAATTGAATTTGCAAGAACTCGTACTTACCTCATCGAAGCCTCAGTTTATAGTCATATAGCCACCCCGTGGGCGCCAGCGCGACCACCATGTGATTTCATTAGGCACTGCCAACCATGATGCATGACCGTCGAGAGCCGTCAAGCCACATATCTGAATCAAGATCTCACTAATGTTGAAGACAGACCATAATGGATTTCACTGGACAGTCGGATATAATGTACATCATTCTCGTACACACAAAGTAAAAACGTAGGATATACCAAGGTCATTTCTGCGCAGCCTCCTTCTTTTGACGCAGGAGCGCGTCGTATTTGGTATCGCAAGATGTGTGCTTTCCATTACCCCTAGGGCGAGCGTGACGGGAGAGAGCATCCGATCTCGTGAAGCTGGAGCTGCATCTTTCACAAATGAATGCCTTTTCACCTCCACCACAACCTGTTGTCTGTTCGGAATGCCTTCTCGCTTCAGCGAAGCGGGCAAAGGTCTTTCCGCAACCTTTGAAACACACAACACGGCCCACTGGGTGTCTTGCCTTGGTCGGTGTCTTGGTCGGCTTGGTCGGCTTGCCCTGTGCTTTGCCCCTGCCCTTTTCCACGGCTTTGCTGGCAGTCGGAGATTCGGGCGCTTCGTCTTCTTCTTCCAACTCGTCCACTTCGCTTTCGCCTCCTTCGTCACCCGAGATATCCATCTCAGGTGTTTTGCTCTCCCTCTTTGGCTCCATTATGCGGCCTGGGGTAGATTCAGGGCGTGGACGTAAGCTGCGTGGGGCCTGAGGCCTTGACCAGCCCGTTTTCCAGGAATCGCGCGCATCTGCTTCCGGATCAGCCGGACTCAACGTGCTGAAGGAGCTGATCGTGTCACGTCGCGATGTACTAGCTCGGTTTGACCCATCCAGGGATGTTCTTCCTCCGACTGCTTTCGGAGGAGGGAACGTGACGGAAGAAGTAGTGCCTCCATTGAAGGACGCAACATGTGGTTTGTCGCCAAGTGGTCCTTTCCCCCATGACGCTGCCCTCAGAGTGGGCATGCAAAAGCTTCCTGAGTCGGCTTCAGAGATGTCCTTCCCAGACGTCTTGTCAGCGTCTGTGTGAAGCACGTGGTCCTTGGGCAGTGTGTCGGTCTGGACACCATACTTGGTTGCTATCGAGTCTAAAGGCACATATGCCTCAGATTCGTCACATTCCATATGATCTGAACTGTTTTCGCGAGAGCGTGTCGCACTCTCGGAGTGAGAAGATGAAGATGTTGGTTGAGGTTGAGAGCTGCCGAGAGAGGGTTTACGAAATCTGGTGGCAACAGGGGATATGGGTGTTTTTGAAGGTTTGAGCGCAGTTTCATTGCTATTATCCATCATAGAGGTAGAATCATCCCTAAGCAAACTTCAGTCTGAGCGAATCGTGCAGGGGGAGTAAGTTTTAGTGATGCCCACGTACATCGCATCGCCATCACGATCCTCCTCTTTTGCGAATCCGATTGGTGATTGGTCTGTGTGTGGAGATTCCATTGAGACAGAGTAAGCGACTTTGAGATGCAGCGAAAACGGCGGGTGAACGTGTCGTGAGATGGTGGAGATTGAACAACAAGTGTGAGCGTCAACGCGTGGTGGCACCTCCTTACTAATACGTACATAATGAAGATTCGATGCGCCACCGATATGCTCCGACAACACAATGTACCATCTGTGAGTGCATTTTCTATCTTTCTTCTTCATTTTCATTAGAAATAAAATGCAGCATCAAAACCCGAGGCACTTTCCCTCTTAGCGATCATCTTGCTTATAAATCATAATTCATGAAGATAGCTGGTGGCTCTGGTGCCACCGCAAACATACTGTCGGAAGCCGGATGTATGCGGTCCGATGTTGCGTGTTTGATCTTCTTTTAGTGGCAACAGGTGGCAACACCATTTGCTTAACGGTCTCACTTCGGTTTGATGCCAATGAGTAAACACGCGTATATTCCGTTTATTGCCGATGAATTGTGCGTATATATTTGGTATAGGTCGAGTCTAGGAGAAAATCATGGTCTCCGTCGCAGCTCGGTTGGTTAGACATGAGATTTTCGCCAAGAGTTATGGTTAGTAGGGGTGTGCACCGTAACCCGTCTACAGTCGTATGGACGGGTCCGTCAATACGGGTCCGTACCCGTTCCGTCAGCAGCTAGCACCAATTTTACCCGTATCCGCTGACGGGCTTTTGAGCGCTTATACGACCAGTACACTATACGGCCGTATACGGTGCCATACGGTCATACGGCTATTTCATACTAACGGGGGATGTTTTGGCTGTATCTGAACGCCTAAATAGCTTCTAAGTACTTCATAATCAAGTATTATATCACTAGAATATCATTTATATTCCGATTTGTTGAGATCGAGAGGATATGTTGGTTGTCGGAATTGTGGCGCATCAGATAAAAGATCCGATATCGACATATACAATATGCGCTCATGCGTGTGAGGGAGTTATTATGAGGTTTCTGGGCATATTTGCCGGTGTTTAAGGACATATATGGCTCATGGATGCTAATATTAGTTGCATAGGCACCCCAGGGCCTTCTACAATATAATTTGCATTTTAACTGTAATTTACGGTCGTACTAACCGTTGACGGCTGTATGACCACCCGTACCCGGGCCGTTCGAGCCTCAAATGTGGCAATGTACGGCCGTATGGCCTACTGGTCGTCGCCGTCCCTCACCCGTATAAAATACGGTCGTACCCGTATACGGGTACGGTGCACACCCCTAATGGTTAGCGGTTGGAGACCTTTCATAAAATTCATATCGAGACGTGAAATATGTAGAGGAAGAATGCATCAAACAAACCGCTACAATGAGTAGAGGAGATTCCAATGCCGTTTTACGCGTTATGGAGTAGTACTTCAAAGAAAACGACCGCCGAGGCACAAAGTGTGGACAATAAATGATGATTGCAATGTCTCGCCTCGCAGGGAGGTGTAGTGAAGTCTGGTATGGTCATTTGCGCGGCCTCATCCGCTGCCTGACAACCTTCTCTCCTTTGGGACCAATCGTACCCCGATTGTGGGAGATCATATGTCGATGCAGAGCATCCGGGCACAATAGCTCCCTGCCACAAAGTCCACGAATGCATTTGATTGAGTCCTTGTTATTAATATCGCGACAAGAGCTTTTCAAGTGGCGTTCAAGATCTGCGCGCCTGGTAAACAACTTTGTAGGACGGTGCGGACATTTCACCCGGGTTGACTGGAATCCCCGGGTCCTTCTTGTCTTGTTATGTGTACGAGAAAAACAAAGGGCTTCGTTATCGGAGTCCTAGAGTTGATCGATTGTATTCGTCTCACTTGGTTGTTCAAATGCTGCTGCTCCACCACCAGCTCTGTAGGGCCGTCTAGATCTGCTGACGAGTGGACGTCCGAACAGTGCTTGATCTTGGTTGGTAACTCATCGTGAGGACCAATAATCGGCGTCATTTGGCGAAGAGATGCTCTTTCCGCGTTTTTTTAGACGCATGCTGGGAGAGATAAGAGGGAGGGTTCACCGTCGCTTTCGAAAAACGGCTCAAGTTCCGAGAGGTCATGCGCATGCAATGGTGAAATGAGACGGTAATCGCTGTTCGTCGACCATAACCAGGGTGGTTGTGGGCTGAGGCATAGAAGAGGGCGAGAGACCGAAGCCGGCGTGGAGGCATGATGAGCCCTTCTTTGCATCTCGGTAGATAGACACAAGCTTTGAGCGATGAGACGGAAGGATGGGATTGTGTGCTTCCATCGTTTGAAAGTCTTTGGGTATCTGACGGCCTAACCGCATGCGAGGCCACATCGGCTGACACAAGGCCAAAACTGTCGCAGATCCGCGGGGAAAGCGTAGACTGCTTAGGTTTAGGCAAGGGAGAACATCACAGCTGTTGCCCAAAGCCAGTTTTGCTCTAGATTCAATTAGGACTATGAAACGCACTGGTCTGGATTTCGAGAGGAACTGCCATCAAGCGTAGTATTGCGACGTTAATCATGCATCGACCTAGGAGTGAAAACAATGTCGCTCAAATGGCGCAGCAGACCACAGTTCAGATTTCGGCCATGGGTGGCAGGCGACGAATCAAAGGTCCACTGAAGCACAGGAATCATTATCGAAAGAGTAAGAGTTTCCTGAGAGCTCGAAGGTACTACAAGTGTTGACACATTCAGACAAAGGAATGAAATATCGACCTTGTCCATGGTTAGTAGATGAAAGGTTGATTCTGGGCGGCTGAAAATACCGCTCACAAGGAAGCTGCTAAGTACCAGGGGTTGACAAGTCTTCGGAGAACCAGGTTTGGAGGACACGTCGATCTTCTGCCAGTGGATGTGGCGATACACTCTTCAATCGAGTGATTTTGAAGTACAACACCACCCTTGTGAGCCTCGTGTTGCAATGGACCCCGGTGGCCAAATTTGTATTCTTGCCGGACCATACGACGAGGTGTTGCCAGGACAAGGGGAGGCACGGTTATTAAATGGCATGATCCACGGCAATATGTCCATCCGTCTCCTACATACGGTTTGTCGGAAGAGTAGGTAATCAGTTCTCCTTGACATAGTACAAGGGGACTTTTCTGCAGCACAAAGGAAGGCAAATTCGATGGGAGTCGCGATTCAGAGCTACAGGGGTGACCGACCGGTGACCGTTCGGAGAAGCAAACTTCAATAAAGAAACGCAATTGCCCCCGTGACATTTGCAACCACGCGACTGAGTCTTACCGCGGTCTTCTCAATATTTTATGAGCTTTGGCACTTTGAGCCTGTCTGTTATTGTCCTCTGGCTTGCAATATATGCTCTTCACAGGATCTTTGACTCGTCGAATGACCATTCCAATCTGCCCCTGCCCGCATCTGCGGCAGCCTCAACCTCTGCCCGCTATCGAGCCGAAGAATCCTCTACGCGCGTAATATTGGACAAGCTGCACCTGCGGGTTGAAACGAATGCATTTAACAAGATGCATTCCCGCTGCATTTCCCGCTTTACGGGTACAGGCATCAACAAGGGCAGCGGTGCGCGCGGAAAGAAGGTCTTGACCTTGTTCTATGATGCTGGATCTGCTCTTGGAGCGTTAGGTATGATCGGGGCTCTGTGCATTGTCCTGTGGACATCGGGAAACTTGCTCGGCACGCTGGTGGCATGGTTCAATGCATCGCAGCCGGTAGAAGTGGGCCATTCGAAGAGGGGTTTGGACGTCGCTGGAGACCTCAATAGTCGAAATGAAGCAAGTGGGCCGCTGTTGAAGCCAATCGTAAGTCATGCGCTAGTCATCGATAATCACCGCTTGATACATCCCCATAGATCCCTGGTGTAACGGTGCCGCTTAGCCATTTCCCTATCATATTCGTGGCCGTCCTTGCTTGTCAAATCATCCATGAAGCGGGGCATGCTTTAGCAGCATCTCTGTGCGTTTCATCCCATTCCCTTTCCTCCATCATTGGTCTAACCGAATGTATATTATAGCGAGGCGATTCCACTCGTAGTGACTGGCCTCTCATTGTCCTTGGTCTTCCCTTCCGCTTATGTCTCATTCCCAAATCTGGCTACCGATAATCTGAAGAAACAACCCAGACAGAGAATGCGCATCGTCGCGGGTGGCGCATGGCATAATCTAGTTTTGTACGTTATCTGCCTTGCGGCAGGGGCAGCGGGAATAGGAGGACTATGGGGATGGATCGGATACGAGGACACCAAAGCAACAGGGAGGGTGGTGCTGGGACTTGACGGGGTAGCTAACTGCATTCGATTCGTGGCAATCCCGCTGGCCTACTTATCGTCCCACAGGATTCATCGCTGCGAGGTTATCTGCCAGTTGGTGCAGTTATCACTCAGCTGGACGATACATCACTTGCGCCTGAGGCCAACAGGGAGGATATGTGGGAGAGCTATCTGAGCGGGTCCCGTTTACATGAGGCTAAGAGCGAGGGATGGTGTGTCCAGGAGTCTTGGTGGATGAGTAAGTCTCGAACAACACTCTGCTGAAAGCGATGGGCTATGTCTAACATATCTCTATAGATAAAGCGGAGACATGCTGTTCACACTCACCTACCAACACTGCGCATGCGCTCCCGCCGACGCCATATGTGGGATCGTGCTTCATAGCAGATGATACAATCCCAGATGCTCGGATGCGATGTCTCGACCCAGTTCCGCTACTCACTGGGCGTCACCAAGAGCAAAATGACAGGCATTCTGAGCATGCAGAGGAACGACGGAGATGCTCAGCTGTCAATACATGCGGGCGCACCTCTGTATGTGTGCACCCACGAGCGGGGGAGCAGCTCCTCCGCATCTACTTTCGCATCTATCATGGCGATGTGCAGGTTTTACTGTGGAATGGCCCCCGACGAGAGGTATGGGAGCAAGGTACGTCATTTGTTGATCTTTCCTTCTGCTCGAGACTGACATTGCGTGAACAGTGGAAGTAGGGACCTGGAAGCCTCGAGGGCGCCTTTGGTTCTTGCCGCTAGGGTTGCCGGAGATCGCGCGCGTTTTCTTCGAGTGCGTGGATCTATCTTTCTTGATATTTCCGAACCTGACGCAAGCTGCATGACAGATACGTGAAAATGGTGACACTGAGCCTTTACTTCTTCAACCTCCTCCCACTGCCATTTTTGGACGGCACCCAGATGCTGGAGGCAATGCTCGACTTC
Source organism: Athelia psychrophila (assembly GCA_001630335.1). Classification (NCBI taxonomy): domain Eukaryota; kingdom Fungi; phylum Basidiomycota; class Agaricomycetes; order Atheliales; family Atheliaceae; genus Athelia; species Athelia psychrophila. The sequence continues at coordinate 35,709 of KV417746.1, forward strand.
GCGGGTGGATCAAACGCGAATGATTCCTATCATTCAAGCGACGATGTCTTTGGCGACGAGTTAGATGCGTTAGAGGGCGGAGCAATTGGCGAGAGCGGTCGAGGGGGTGGGAGGCCCAGGAGCGCGTGGATGAGGAGTTGGAGGGCAAGGATGGAGAAAGCGGTGAAATCTGGTACAACGATGCTGATTGGAGTGTGCATAGCGCTTGGGATAATAAATTGGATGGTTGTGCGATAATCTGAAGTGCGTATCGTGCATATCGTATGTTGGAGTTTAATGTGTCTTTTCAAATCTCAAGCACCGAATACATCGAAAGCCTAACCTTTCCCTTTCATACCGCTTCGGAAGTCTTGTATGCCGCTTGACATTATAACTGTCGGGGATTCAGAAGGGCATCTGCGATACATCTTTCGACAGACTTCTTAAACACGAGTTAGTGAAGCAGGGCTTGAATAGGTGCTCTACGAGGCATGTCAATGGTCAGAACGATTGGGTGGTTATCAGCACCTGACTTGTGCTTAGCCTCCTGTGAGAAAACTATGAGAATTGAGTAAGAGTCTATTCCGATTCGTACATGCATATTCTGCCCTATTATTCTCAGGGAAGACGCTCTATCAGGCCTACAGCGTCGAAGACACTATCTCCTTTAATTTGCACTGCAATGAACACGGTAATGAATTTCTGAATCATATTCAGAGCCAAGGCTGGGACCATACCTGGCGTGTGGCAGTCTAGATATGGCACCGTGCCCAATCTCTTCCATGAGCAAACCGCGTCAAGTCCAATCGGGTGGTTTGTTGACCAATCACCACAGTGTTATTGGGTCGCCACAATCCAGTTCTGTATGCCGGGGGCACCCAAAAGAGCAATTCAGTGGAAGAATTCTGCATCCATCCATTCACAAGCTCGGAGCTGCTTTTGAATCCCAGCACAGAGCTGGAGTTGGCATTTGTCGGCATATCAAATATGTGGATGGTCTTATCCTCTGAGCCCGACATGATGTGCTCGCCGTTGGGCGAGAATGCCACAGAATTCACAGGGCCAGTGTGTCCTTCGAACGGCACTGCATTGAATGAACTCGGATGTACATCCCAGATGCGCATGGCAGCCCCGCCAGAGGCGACACCAAACCCGTTTGGCGAGAACGTCACAGAGTGTATCCTGCCCGCATCTAATAGCCCTTTGACAATTTCGCCTGTACAGGGATTCCAGACGTAGATAGCGCCATCCAATGAGCCCGACGCAATGAGCTGTCCGTTGGGTGAGAATGCCAGCGATGTCACTCTGTCATCATGTTCCTCAAATGGACCAGCGACAAGCCTCCCGGTCCGTAGATCCCAGACGCGCACAGTATTGTCATCGGAGCCTGATGCGATGTGTTCTCCGCCAGGCGAAAACGCAAATGAATTAACACACTCGTTGTGCCCTTCGAACGGCCCTGCCACGAGCTGACCTGTGCGTGCATCCCAAACACGGATAGTACAGTCTGAGGAGCCGGATGCGATGTGCACTCCGTCGGGCGAGAATGCAATCGATCTCACGGGTTCTGTGTGTCCGTCTAAAAGCTCTTGCAAATAGTCCCATCCCACGAACCCGACACAATGAACCTTCCGTTAGGCGAGAATGTCACAGAGGACACGGCACCGGTGTGTCCCTCCAATGGCCCAGTGAGAAGTCTACCCGTGTGTGCATCCCAGACGCAGACAGTATTGTCCATGGAGCCCGATGCGATGTGCTCTCCGTTGGGCGAAAATGTCACCGAGGTAACCTCGTCGGCGTGTCCCTCCAATGGCCCTACAACGATCTCGCCAATGTAGGTGTCGATTACACAGGTAGTATAATCATTAGAACCTACCGCGATGCGCGCCCCGTCCGGCGAAAATGCCACTGAGTTCACGACAACTTCGCACCCCGCGGGGTTAACGGAGGTCAACCAAAATTCGCTTCTGCGGGAGTCCCAGACACGGACGGTATGGTCTTCAGAACCCGACACGATGTGCAACCCATCGGGGGAGAATGCCACTGAGTTTACGCTGTCAGTGTGTCCTTGGAGTGGCCCTGCGACGAGTCTGCCTGTGCTTGCGTTCCAAACGCGAATGGTTGTGTCATGAGATCCCGATGCGATGTGCAGTCCGTCCGGCGAGAAAACCACTGATGCTACCATGTCACTAGGGGCGTTCAAAATGTCTGAGTGAGTTTGGTATCTCGTATGGAGATAATGGAGCTGTAAATGCTGTGCGATCACGTGTGTGCGTTCTGGAGCGAATGGCGCAGTTGGATTATATTGTAACTAAGTAGATAGCAATCGTTCCTATTGCGTTCCTATGTAACGGAGTGTCTTCTTACTATTCAGATTCTACTTGACGGCGAATAAGTAAGATCGAGGGTGGAGCTTCGAATAGTCGTCACAGTCGATGTCGTAAAGACGGGTTCCGTACCCGTTCCGTCAGCAGCTAGTGCAAAATTTGCCCGTATCCGCTGACAGACTTTTGCCAGTGAGCACTCATACAACCAGTACACTACATATGTAATTGCCATCAACAAGGTCACCAGTCACCCATGTTCTGAGCTCCTAAGCGGATCGAAAGCTTAAACGACGCAAAGCCCGAGATATGATATCGTTCAGCACCGAGGGGACACTAGTAAGTCGCGCGAAGTTCGAAATAGATGTCGCCAGTTCCAAGAGGCCACGCAGAGTCGAGTTTTGAATGTTTGTCCCATAGAGATTTATACTTGTAGCATGATTACTCGCATATGGGATTGAACCTCTCCTTCGGGTTCCACCCGCCCCGCCGAGATGAAGCATCTCCGACCACCCCCCACCCTTCAGACAGAGAAGAAGTCCAGGCCTGTTTACTTCTTTTTTGCCTTCTCCGAGTCGATCTCGACAACAGTCAGACCTGGAAAGACATATGAGATTCGATGCGGGGTGATGAGTATAAATGCACGCACCGGGTGGTAAGCTCGCCTTGAGCTTCTCTGCCTTCTCCGGATCATCGAGGGAGAGTGTGTATAGGTATCGTGAGCAGCGAACTTTGAATTTTGTCTTGACCTTCCCACCCGCGACCTTGGGCTGGATCTTTTTTATGCGGGCCTCTGATTCGATATGTGTGTTAGAGCGAGGGGAGCGCAAGGATGGCCAGTTTACTCACGAGATGCATCCTTCCGCTGGGTGATCTTGATGAATTGCTTGATGTCCTTGATTTCCTTAGGCTGAAGGACATATGATCAGACCAGATGCATTGAAATTGGACAGAGAGACTGACCATGGCGAGATCGTAAACCTTTGAGGTGACGGAGACTGGCCTACAACACGATCGGTGGGACGCTTAGCACAGCCTGGGAAAATATCTCCTAATTCGATTCACCTGTATAGCTCACACAGTCACGTGGTAGGTTCAGAGCATGCGCCCTTCTTTCATTCCGAACTGCTGCTGAGAATACCGACGATGCGATTTATCTTGAGCAGACTGCTTCTGAGAAATGCTGAGAGGATTTTAGTTGCGGTTAGGCGGAGTAGAAAATAAATTATGAATCTATAGATACGATATGAATCTATTTACCATATGTATCCGTCAGATGTACACTATCTTATAGATCTGAATGTGAACATTCCGCCTTCGAGTCCTGTTTAACCGCAAGCACTGGAACGTGTGCACTTGTAATTGTCCGGAGGTGACAGATGTGAAGTGACGGACCTTAGCAGCGTTCGCGTCAGGGATCACGCGGCTTGATTGGCCAGTTCAAATCAGTATCTACAACATAATAATCAGGTCTGACGAGCTCAACACTAGTACTGCTCCGGAGTCCGCCATCCTCAAAATTGAAATTGAGCACACAACTGATACGAGAATATCAATCAACAAACATGCATTAAGTAAGGTAGAGACAATCTCAGGGCATATGCATATTCACTTCGGCACGGTTAACTGTCGTCCAGCGCGGGTCCGAGAGGGGGGGGGGGGGTGACAGGGGGAGGGGTATTCAAAAGGAAACTAAATGGAAAACTATACATGCCGAGTTTTATCCAGTCGGTTTGGCAGGGGGAGGGGGCAGGAGGTACTATCTGTGGGCAATACACAGAGTCAGTCAGCGCAGAGGGGCAGGATGGGGTTTAAAAGATATGGAGAACACCCTGAGATTATAAATGCTGATTGTCGTCCAGTCGGTTCGGGAGGGGGTGGGGACAGATGGTGAGATCTGTAGGTATTAACCAGAAAGGGTCAGCGGGCGGGGACACAGCGAGATTTCAAAAGAAATAGAGAACAGGGAAACAATACATCCCGATGGGGGTCCAATGGGCTAAGTAGAGGTTGGGTGCAAGGATGGCTGTGGTATCTGTAGGGAATAATCAGAGCGGGTCAGTGCACGGGGACGGGATAAGAATGAAAGAGAAAGAGAAAGAGAGAACAAGAATGTTATACATGCTGATCGTCATCTAGTCGGTTCGGGAGGGGAGGGGGCAGGTGTGGCATCTGTAGGTGGTAACCAGCTTAGATCAGTGCAGAGGGGCAAAATGAGATGTAAAAGAAATATAACTCAACCAAGCTTTACATGCCGATGGCGTCCAGTCGGTTCGGGAGGGGATTGGGGGTACGAGGTAATATATGTGGGAAGTAAACAGAGCCAGTCAGAGCAGAGGATCATAATGAGGTTTAAAAAGAAATAGAGGACAAGACATCACGCTTGCCCATTGTCGTCCAGTCGGTTCGGGAGGGGAGGGGGCAGGTGTGGTATCTATAATGGGTAACCAACTTTGATCAACGCACGGGAACAGCATGAGATGGAAAAAAAAACAGAACTCAACAAAGCTCTACATGACGATGGGCGTTTAGTGGGTTCGGCATAGGTTGGGCGCAAGGATGGCTGTGGTATCTGTGGTGAATAGCCAGAGCAGGTCAGTGCGCGGGAACAGGATAAGAATGAAAGAGAACGAGAAAGAGAGAACGAGAAAGGTCTACATGCCGTTCGTTGTCCAGTCGGTTCGGGAGGGGGCGGGGGCAGGGGGTAGGGATGACATCTATGGAAAGTAACCAGGGTGGATCAGCGCACGGGGGAAGAGAAAGAAAGAATAATAAAGCTCTACATGCCGTTCGTTGTCCAGTCGGTTCGGGAGGGGGCGGGGGCAGGGGGTAGGGATGACATCTATGGAAAGTAACCAGGGTGGATCAGCGCATGGGGACACAGTACGGTTTCAAGAGAAAAAACAACAAATGATACATACTGATGGGCACCCAGTGGGTTCGGTAGGAGGGGGCGGCAAGGGGTATTATCTATAAGAAGGTAACCAGAGTGTCAGCGACTCAGCGAAATAGAAATAGAAATGGAAATAGAAGTGTGTACAAAAGCTCTCTGGGGATGACCGTGTTGACACCCTTGACACCCTTGATGAGCCGAAGTTCCCGTTGGGAGGGAGGGAATGGAAAGGGGGGAAGGGGAAGGGCGCAGGACACATACCACTGGGTGGCAGTAGTCCGAGGTGAACCAATGTTCGGTAGTTTCTTTGGGGTGGCCGTTAGGCCCTTAACGTTCTCTCGCGCTCGCACTCCTCTCCACTGGCAACCTAGATCGCACTGTGCGCTAACACGATCACACCTGGCTTTTCCTGAAGTGAGCGCCCGATTGGCAAGGTGTATTGTTGAAAATGTACCCCTCACGGCATGGCTGACGAAATTGGCACAATAAGGGTAGCGATCCCTCTTTTGACCTCTCTCGCAGTACACCGTGTCTCCTCGCGGGGTGGCACTGAAGTATGGGTGGCGATAGCACTGTCTGCTTTCCTGGAGTTGGGGTTGAACGGGGAAGGACTCGACTTAAGGTAGAAGGTGGCAGGGAGTAGGTTGGAGATGGAAGATGATTCGGGGTATTGACTCTCCATCGCGCAGAATCGTCCAGGTTGTCTCAACCGATAGTGAATACCAGTTGCCTTGACGGTCTCCCAGGGACCCAACCTGGATGCAAGCACCTGTAGTTATACTTTTGACGACGCGCCTTGGAGAGATCCAGTCCATTGGTCCTGATCCACACTTCATAGTCGTCATCAAACGTGATTATATCTTTGGAGGAGAGGAGGGGCGTGGCATCCGTCGGTGTGTCAGGCGAAGGCAGGGACTCGGCAGACTCGTACGACGACAGGCTTGAATCCGAAGAGGGGCTCGAGGCCGGAGACAAGGTACCCCTGAAACCTGGATCGAGGAAGCTCGCGAGATAGCAGAGAGTGCGAACGGGAAGAGCAATTCCATCAAGGTCCTTGCCGGTAGGCGCAAAGTCCCAATCGCTTGTGACCGAGGCCACGTCGGACAGAGTATCGTATGAAGTCGAGATGGGGACTGTTTGTGCAAGGATAGTCGTCGCGTGGAACGCAGTCGGGCGGAGGGTGATCTTAGCCTTCTTCCTGTTGAAGACTCTGCGCGCCTTCTCCTTCAATACGGTTCCAACGGACGTCTTAGGCTGCACGTATTTGGGGACCAGTTGGAACATTGCGGGGACTTGGCAAGACTCGACGCTACCGTGCTCCTCGCGATACACTGGAACCCTCTTTCTGCAGAAGAGATGTTGGGTCTGACGTTCAGCCTCGGCCTGCTCCAAGGCAGCACGCATATGCATGATGTACTTCTTTTCGATGTCCGTGGCGCGCAGCATAACCTGGTCTTCGAATGGGAGATTGCGCTTGGTGCGATCCACTGCGGTGGCCAACTCAGCTCGCTCCTGAGATGTCATGTATGTGGAAGGCATTTCAATGTGGGAATCAAAGTGATAAAGGGGGTTGAGAATAATAGGGGTTTAGAGATGAGTATGTGGGGGTAAAGAAGCAAGAACTTGGAGGGCTTAGGGGGTCGCCAGTGCAGCATATATACCCCTTACCCCTTAATCTGTTTGGTCATACTTGTGCGTGTCTTGGTATGTTATGCAGGTCGAGATCGTCCGTAAGAGCTGCATCTGAGCTGGGACTCTGAGTCTCTGAGTCAAAGTCGCGCATCATGCGCGGGCAGCGGATGAGTGTGCCAAGAGTGTACGTAGGTCTTTGGCTGTCTTTTAGGCAACAAGGGTGATGAATTCAGTCAAACGAGGATTTATTGTGCGAGACCTAGGTTTAGGAGCCTCGCAGACAGAAAGCCGGAGAGCGCATCAACGTAGAGATTCAGTGTGTCGCGATAAAACTGTGGCGCTGCCCTACAATTTGAATACTACAACCGCCGGCACACGACAACTTTCTGTACCACCAACCTCACCATACAAATGTACGACGACTAATAGCTCACCATCTCTCAGGATAAAAGTCCATAATCATTTAAGATACATATGTGATACAAAACGTAAGTATAGTAGCAGTGAACATAAGCGATACAGCTCAGGGCCCAACAATATCACATAAATCAACGAGACCAGTCAGCTTAGGCGGTAGGCGTGTACTGCGAGGATGTCATTTAGTCTATATCTGGCGCGTGGGCAATGTGCACGTACCTGAACAACAAGAGAAGACGGCCAAGGTGTGAGTTGGCCCTGTGAATTGACATACACTTCTTCAGGGTAACCATGCGGCGACACCTGGTTGAATCTGGGTGATTGCTCTTGGCTTAGTTATCTGCTAGTTTGTATAGATTAAATCCACGTACCTGTTGAGTTGACCCGACTGGCCCGGCGCGCGCTTCAGATCCTTAAGGCTGAAGATGGTCCCGAGAATGGTAGGCACAGTCTGCAAATACGCCGTTAGCGGAAAGAGCAGGATAGATGCCCATAATGTCATTTACGTTTTCGAAGAACGGTCCTTGCAAGAGGCTGGCATAGGATGTTAATGATTTGAGCTCTGACAAAGTATTGGGGTCGCGGCTTACCCCTGTGGGCTAACTCCCATGAGACCGAATGCATCGACTGCAGTGCGATTAAACGAGGGTGTCTTGGGATCGGGTCGGAATACAGAAGGCTGCGAGTTAAAGTCATGATCAGCACATATCGCGAGACAGGATATGAAGTAGCGTACGTCGAGGTTAGCTTCGATGATACTGGCTACCACATTGTCGCCCGCGCTGATGGGCATCGTGCCTAGACGAGTGTCGACTTTCGCCGTGCGCACAATACCTGAGATCTAAGCCCTGCGTCAGAATGCCTCATGTCACTAGGAATGGAATTATAAATACCGGTGGATCAAGTCCTGAGTGCAAAGTATGTCAGCATCCACTAATGAACAGGAAAATCAATGCATCACTCACGAATAGCCTCCCTCGCGTATCTCATAATTTTCCGCTCTGCTTCTGGTGTTCGCTCCGCCGCCAATGCAGCGATATCTGCACGCTCCCTTGCTCGTCCGTCGTCGAGATAGAAATTCACGATGTGGGCCACAGCCTTGGAGTACACCGCGGCGGTAGGCACGACTTCGGCGAAAAGCGACGCCGAGATCTGGCTGGGTGGATGAGTGCGGCGCACTGTCAGAAGCTGCTTGAGGAACGCATCCGAATTCTCGGTGTTGTTCTGCCCAGCGAAGAGGCCCTTGACTGTATCCGTAAGCACGCTCACAGAGAGCTACATGCCGCGATTTAGAAGAGCTCAATGCAGAGGTGGAAAAAACACATACGATAGACCCGGAGAGGCGGTTGAGATGGCCTGTGATGAGGCCGGTGAAGGTGTCCGTGATTTGCAGGGCCTGCTGGTGCAGAGACCACTCGTCTACGGGCTCCGTGTTCATGAGGACATAGCTGCAGAGCATTCAGTATCTACGAGCCAACGGCGCAAGAAAACACCCACTTGGAAACAATGGCAAATTGCTCGTACACCTCCTGGTCGCGGTAGATCCCCCACGGGTTGATCTTGCTCTTCAGGCTTAAGCCAACCTGCACGAGCCCGTTAGACGCGTCCGGCCTGCACACAACAGAGTGCTCACGATCTCGTCTGCAAGCCAGTAGATAGGCAGCAAGTTGACCACATCCTTGACGATATCGAGGTATTTGAGATCCGAGCCAACGTGGTTGATCGACTTCTGCTTGATCAGTCGCCCCGCCGTGCACTGGAAGGCATGCGTCCAAGTGCTGATGTTCTGCTCGGAGAACAGGGCCTTCTGGATCTGTGTGCGGGTTAGCATCGTTCGCTACCAAGACAGGGTGGACGGGACACGTACCACTTGCTTGTAGAGCAGCACTCCGCGAGTGATGTCCGTGATCCTGCGGTCGACGCCGCTCTCAAACACCTTGGGTTCCCCTAGGACGGCGGCAGCAGCATTGTAGCCCTGCACCTTCACGGTGGTCTTCGGCACGGGCGGCCGCGTCCACACATACTGGCCCACGATGCTCTCCGGCTTCGCCGCGAGCTTCTTCCTGAACAGCGCGGGGACCAGGAACGGGAAGTGCGCGTACGCGGACTTGGCGGGGTAGTGGTCGGGCAGCGTGCGGAAGAGGAGCTTGGTGAGCATGCCGCCGTACGAGCCGTCGTCGTCGTCGTACTGCACGTCCTGGTAGCCCCAGGAGGTGAGGTTGAACGGGGTGAGGTCGACCGTGAGGAAGCGGTCGCCGCGCGTGAGGCACACCGCGTCGGCGAGGATCGCGCGCGAGATGGTGTACCCCGGGCAGAGCCCCGCGCCGGGCATGGGGACCTTGGACTGCTCGGCCTGCATCCCGACGTGCAGCTCGAGGTTGTCGATGTGGCCGTACAGGGCCTCGGCGGCGTTCTGCGCGTGCTCGTTAGGCATCATTTGGCTGCAGGCTGCGGGATGGAGGGGCTTACGTGGACGGTGGGGTCGGGATTCCATTCCTTGAAGGTCGCGTATTCTGTGTCCCCGGCTCGTCAGCTGCTGTGGCGATATGTAGCGGCCGTACTCACGCTTCAATCCCATGAACTGCCTGAATTCGTTCAGCGAGCATGCGCCCCAGCTGCGCGACTGCTCGATGCTGAGCATCTCGATAACGCGCAGCACCTCGGGCGTGCCGCGCGCCCCGTAAGACGCAGCGCTCCACTCGGTAGCGTTCTGCAGGATGTTGGCGAGGTCTCCGTCGGGGAAGCGGCCCGTGGCAGAGTCGCGCTGCAAGCTATGAATAACGAGGCCAATGAGCCCACGACGTCGACCGGGAGCGCGCACACTTACCCGCCAAATGTCCACGTCTTGACGTCGTCGGGCGGGACCATCGCCGTCGCCGCCTTCGTGATAAAGTCCCCGACCGTGATCGAGCTGAAGTCGCGCGTGCCGAAGATGCGCGCGAACTCGTCCTCGGTCCACTTGGCGTCGCCCTCGCTGACCGTCGCGTGCCAGCGGTAGAGCAGGTTGAACTCGAGGCTGCACACGTTGCCCGCGCCCTGCGGGCTGAACTCGTGGTCGAGCTCGCGGATGGTCGCGAGCGGGTCGAGCCGCCAGGAGAGCCCGTCGCGCACGAGCCCGAGGATCGCGCCGACGTAGTCGCCGAGGATGATCTTCATGAAGAGCGCGCTGTTCACGAGGCGCGCGCGGTGGAAGATCTCATCGTCTTGCGCGGAGTTGTCCGCATCGTCGGAGGGCGGGACGAAGGTGCCGCGCTCATTTATATCCAGGATCTTCTCTGCGACAAACTAATCGGCGGGGGTCAGTGGAGGCGGGCATCGGCGCGCGGGAACAGCTCACGTTGTGGTTGCGCGAGAACAGGACGAGGAGCGCGCACACGGAGGGGGGCATGTAGATCACGCGGCTATCCGCAAACGTGTCGTCCCACAGCCGCCCCGTCCCGTCCCGCCGCCGCACCTTGTCCTGCTCCGTCTGGCTGCTCCCGTACAGGACGCTCAGGTCGAGATAGCTGCTCGTGTCGTTGATGGTGTAGTCGCGGTGGTTCGTGCGGAAGATGCAGTGGATGATGAGGTCGGCCATCGCGAAGAAGAAGGAGGAGATGCCGTCGGGGTGCGGGTTGAACGTGCCCGGCTCGCGCTTGAGCAGGGTGTCGAAGAGCAGGCCGGCGTCGGGGAGCGCGGAGAACGGCGTCGTCTGCTTGGACGGGACGGAGCGCGCGTAGGGCGTGCCGGCCTGCCCGAAGCTGGGTACGAGGGGGGTGTAGTTGGACCCGTCCGCGGAGCGGAAGGCGTACTTGACGCGGCTGTTGGGTGCGCGTGCGGAGGTGGCGCTGTCGGTTGGGAGGGAGAGGTAGCCCGAGGGCGGGTGCGGCAGGTCCTTGTACACTGCGCGGGATCAGCATCGGGATTCAGTGTATAGGTTGGCCGTGATACGTACGGATGTCGATCACAAAATGCTGGAGGGTGGTCGAGAACTGGCTGTCGGCTGGCAGACGCGCCATCAGCGTGAGCAGCTTCTCGAGCTAAAGACGCGTTTGTGAGCAGGGCATTGGAGGATAGCCGCTCGCACTGACCATGAACTTGCGATCATCGATGCCGATGGTCGACATGTTCTTTAGAGCATCTACGAACGCGGGCTGGGGATGCAATTAGAAGACGCAAAGCTAGACAGATGGGTACACACGATATCGTCCAGGGTGAACGGCGGCCCTGTGTCGACGTAGTTCTTCACATCCTGGATAGAGCGCGTGAGGAGGCTGGGCACGGTGTACCCGCCGTCCATGTCGACGGGCTCGAGCGCCTTTGTGAGGAGCTTGGACTCCGTCTCTGCTTTGCTGAGAAATCGGGACATTAATGAAATCAGGGTGAGAGATGGGGAGATGCGGGAACGTGTGAAGCTTTGCAGCCTTGAGGCGAGGGACGTTTATATATGCTTGCCGTGTCCATATGATAAGATTGTGGGCGTCAACTCAACGGTGTTTTGAGTCGGGAACGGACGCAAGCAAACACCGATAACCAATACAGCATCCAGCAAACCTGCGAAGAGCGCCCATCGCTGGACCCAATACTATTCAATCTGGCAATCCATTCATCCACAGCAGCCAATTTCACGTGGTTCGCAGGTCTATGAGGCTCTATGAGGTAGCTGGGATGAGGTATGGAGATACGTAGACGAGCACATGTCCAGTCCATTCTGTCACAATTTACATCACTACACAGCACTGCGGCTACCGCTCGGGAGTCGGACAACGTATCAGTGATGCACAACAAGCAGAAGCAGAAGCAGCGATAACGGAGCGGCCAGTGGACGGGCGGGCCTGATTGCAGAAGGCCTTGCTCTGCATCGAGAGCGCGTTTGCATGCTCGACGAACATCCCGTGACCGCGCTCCAGCAGAAGCCCAATATGTCTGTGCTGTTTCGGCCATGCATCAGCGCGGGTACTCGGGAGCCATCAAGCTAACCAGGATGAGCTGCGTCTCGTCCAGCTCCTGGGGCTGCTGCGTCTCCACAACCGGATCTACCTATAGTGGGTCCTGGTAATTCTGGAGGTATGCGGTGATACCTGGGAACGAGATCGGCGACGGGTCTGAATGGGACGACTGCGGAACTTGGGACGCGAACTCGTCCAGGAGCGTGCTGAGCAGCGCGAAGGCTGTTCGGGCGGGGTGTTCATGATCTGTTATGGTCATAGCTGTCCGTGATGTTAGCTCCATTTCGCGTTGGCGTGCGCGAGCAGAGAGGCTGTGGTTGTGTGGGTCCGGTTGGACGGGCGAAATGGCAATGGCAATGGAGAGGCGCACCAGCAAGCGCGCCGTGTAGTTGTTATCCTGTATACTCTGCCTCTGTGGTACCAGCATCCGCTCTGCTATGATCATGTTGGTCAATACCAGGAACTCATCATTTTGATGGAAACTGAAGCTTGAAGCTCGACACGCCAACCCAGATGATAGCACACTAGCCGTGCCAGACTTTCACTGCAAGTGGCGCTAGCGGGCGACGAGACGGCGCAGTTATCGGTGTATGTCAAGTGTGAGTATATTATGGAGCCGATCGGGAAATGGTATGTAGATACAAGCACAGGTCAGGTCCGCCATCGTGATTCCGTTCACATCACCACGCAGCAGTTGTTTTGCTGTACGGGGCGCATTAGTATCGGTGAGCGCACGCGATGCAACTGCGCGGGGGCGCACCTTCTTGGCCGTCTTGTAGAACGCCTTGCTCTGTATTGAGAGCGCGTTCGAGCGGTCCACGAGGTTGTCGAGCTTCTCGCCGCGCTGCAGCACGGACTCGATCGTCTTGTGCTGTGGTGGCACGGGTGTCAGCACATGCATAAGGAAGGGTGTGAGGAAGGAAAGCTAACTGACCAGAATGATCTTCGTCTCGTCCAGCTCCGCCTGCACCTTCATGATCGTGTCCGCCTGCCGCGGATCCTGGTACTTCTGGATGTACGTGTTAATATCGGGGAACGTGAATGTCTGCGCGGCGTAGTCGCCCTTCGCCGGGTATTTGGACGCGAACTCGTCCAGGATCTTGGCGAGCAGCGAGAAGGCGGGGCGCACGGGGTACTCCTGATCCGTGATGACCACCGCTGCCCGTCATTGCAGTCGTATTAGCGCTCGTGGGACGTGAGTAGCGCAGGTGCGATGGTGCGTGGATGGGGATGGGTGTTGGGTATGGGTGTGGTTGGGCTGGGAGGGGAACGGGGGGAAAGCGAGACAGAGACACGCACCAGCCAGCTGCTCCGCGCCGCCGCGATTGTACACGTGCGCCGTGTAGTTGTTCTCCTGCACGCTCTGCCGCTGCGTCGCCGGCGTCCGCTCCGCCACGGTCTTGCTCATGAACGTCAGGAACTCGCCCACGCTCCCCTTTTGGTAGAAGCTGAAGCTGGACAGGTCCGACGCGGACGACAGCACGGTGGACGTGCCCGCGGAGGGCACCTGGAGGATGGAGAGGGCGAAGACTTTCATGGTGATGGTGGTGTCGGTTGGGGTGATGCAGGTGCTAGTGCTGGCGGGGCGCAGGCGGAGTGGTCGTTACGTAAAGCTGTCCTGCGGGCTGCGGCGCGGTAAATTGGGCGCTTTCTTCGACTCCGCCGGCATGATACACTTTGGAACATATGAGGGTAGCTGTGGACCTCAAATATGCAAAAATTCGGACCAGCATATTGAGGAGCTTCCGGGGGCCTGCTCGACTATACTGTACCAACCAGTCTACGACCGTCTACGATATCTAAAACAACCTTCCTGGAAACCAGTCTAAAGGGCCCCCAGAAATTCACCCCCATGCTTGTCCGGATTTTTTGCGTATTTGAGGCTCAAAAGAGGCATCTTTGTCCGAGGTCTTGCGCATTCGAGGCCGACAGCCTCAAATTCTCGTGTATCATATAGCAGTTGCCGCCAACCGCAACCCATTCTGACAAATACTTTTTACAATTAAATATACGTCTATACTTAGGCACTGATGATTGTATTTATATGCATTTCCAAGCCTCCACTGCAGCGGGTGAGGGAGGCTATGTACATAATGGAGTGGTGTAGGTCAATAGGGACCGAGCCGTACCCCCCGTAAAACCTAGAACTGCAAAAACACTTTAGTGCGTAGATACGGGTCTAAATATTACATCAAAGGTAAAGTACATCACAATTCGGTCATAATTTATGGTTACATACCCAAAGTCCCGCCCAAAGCTATGGCTCCGGACGGTCTCCGGTATGCCCGCCCCTGCCAAAATTTAGCTCGAAACTATGGATCCGAGACGTGATTTTGGTGGTAACCTACTTGGTTTCCCCAAAATCCTATGGATTAGGAGGGAGTATGGTTGATGAGGGAGATGGATTAGGAGGGAGACGACTGTACTTACTGTAGTATGTGTAACAAAAAATTAGGTATGAAAACGAATTATGCAGTGAGATATAATCAGCTCCTCTTCTGGGCGACGGCTCAGTTTTTGCGCTAAGAGAACGACCTCACTCTGAAACGGAAGCATTTACAATCCCCTTGGATCACACTCCTTCGCCCACGTCGCCACTATCTCACAATGTGATAGTGACGCTCGATGGATTGAAGCCTATATATATGACAAGGAAATGGGAAAATGTTAAAATCTCACAAACGGACACGCCCATCGTAACGCAAGTATCTCCGTGCACAATGACTGTGACATTGGGCTCGGAGATCCAGAAATTTGTCTATCCCTTTCCGATTGATGGGACCCGCTCAAAAACAAAGATCGCCCGCAAGTCAGGTTGGATCGATGTAAGTAGAGGTTCATTTATTCTGCCGATCGTCTCCAACTCAGAGTTATCACAGTTGATCGTCCCTCTCTCCGAGCTTGGTGATTCTGGAGGCTATTCAATCACAAGATTCCCTTTGTTGCTCTCCAGGACCGGTTCATCCACCGCGTGGAATATGCATAAATTGCGCCTGGACGGTCTGCCCATCATCGACGAGCAGATACCCAGCCTATCCCAGGAGATCACAACGCATCTGATGTTGTCATTGTCAGATCGCGAACGCAGGATACACGACTCGGGTGCCGGATCAGGAACACAGGTCGGGGCGAAGCCGGCAAGGTCGCCGGTTTCGACCAGCTCACAACAAATCAAGGATGCCCTAGTGGAAATCAAAGGCACTATCATGGGGATTTTCCAGCGTTTTTGTGAAGGCAATGCATCTCGAATCATGGGCGATAGCCCCTTGATCGTTGGACTACAGCATCATACGACCGGCATTCACACAGTCTTCTTTTTCAACCATATTCGTCTCGATTTGGCGTCAAATACCGTGGTCGCAGACACCGTGGTTTTGCCTCTTTCTAAAGAGCGTCTAAACATACTCGGTAAAGACCTCACCAACATCATGCAGAATCGGAAAGCGGACATCATCCATACGTCTCTGCCAGAGGCGGTCATGTGGAAACATCTCCTGCCCGTCATGATAGAACGGTGCAGGACATGGAGTCATAAAGCCACATGCGAGTATCGTCGGACAGGACAGTTACCTCTCCCCGCAGAGCTCAACGGCATCTCCATCTGTGGCTGTGGCGAGGGCAAAGATCTTGGGCCATTCAGTGATATATCAGCCTGGAAGGCATTTGCTCCGTACGCGACACGGGCTGCGCTTTCCCCGCTATTTTCTGTTTCTTACATGGAAGCAGTCGGAGGGCTTCTGAGAGACGCTGTGACGGGTTCAAATGCCGCAAAGGCACCGGGTGTTAAGGAGACTGTGTCTACAAACTTGTGCGCACAGTGTGGCACGGGTGCGGGGGGAAGTACCACGTTGTCCTTGTGCGGTGTCTGCAAGGCCGTTCGATATTGCGGTAGGGCGTGCCAAGCTGCGCATTGGAAAACGCACAAGAAGGACTGTCAAAGGAAGACATAAAGGTATTGACACCCAGACCGTCCAAGGCGCAGGGGATTTTCATTCTCGCTATGTATTCTGTTGGAAACATCTGGTTAGGCACACATAAATCAGATGGTTCACATATTTAGGCGTCATATAGTACATTGTGTATCCAATAGCAAACGGCGGAATACCTACGTGCAAGGCTGATTAAATAATTCGATAACCGTACGTATCCACCACCACGGTCTTCCTCCTCTCTTTCCATTCAGCGTCATCTCCAGCTTCCCCTTCCAAGCCTTTATAACACTCCACCCCATGCACTTTACCCAGAATGACCGCTGCACATTTGGAAAACATACATCCCGGCTTGTGCTGAAGCTCATTTTCCATATAATGCGTGACCTGATCTGCGAAACCTAAACGCGGCCATCTTTCATTGATAATACGATTGTCGTCAGGGTGAAGAAAACCGGGGACAGCGAAGCCAAGTAGATCATGCCTAGCTCCAATCTACAGCCACCCACCAGCGTCAACGTCAGGCACACACTGATGTCGAGAGCCTAAGGAATTAAATTACCTGAGTAAGAGCGGTCATGAGCCTCAAGCTGCCGGTGGTAGCTCCCCCGTCCTGGATATTTCCATGAGTAAGAAAATTGGCTTGTCGGACGACTAAAGGAAACTGACCGTGTGGCGAACGATGGCCTCGCACACCTCGTCTGCAACATCTTGTGAGGCGCCCCATCCCATAAGCATCTCCCTCGCCTTGACACCGCCATAAATCTCGAAGCTCAGCCGCGACTTCAGATTGTTCTGCGCATCCCAGCCGATGTCGTGCAAGATAGCAGTCAAGAACCAGAGCTCTCTACTCCATCCTAGCTCTTCTGACTGCGGAGAAGTGGTCCAGCCTGCGTGCTCGGCAACAGCAAGGCCGAATGCGAAAGTCCTAAGGACATGATGCTCTCCCCAGGGAGGAAGAAGTGCGTGAATGAATTTTTGCGCATGATCACAGATCGGTGTTAGCACTGTGTGGGGGTGCGCGGTGGATCCGACTGAAGGTGGATCGAAGAAGGTCGATGGGTGAGGCTGTGATGGGGCTGCGAGTTTGAGACCAGAAAGATAGGCGAATATGGGGTTGGGTAGGCTGGCTGGGCAAGACATGATGATTAGTTTTTTGTTGCGAGTTCAAGGTGCGAAAAAACTGATAATATCATATCAAAAGGAAGTTCGTTTTATACCGCAATGGCTGCTGCCACTCACGTGCTGTAATTCGGCATAGATTAATATTCCCGCGGAGCCGAGGCAATAAAGGTCGCTTATTTCCCTATTCGTTACGGACGGGGGAGTCAGCACAGTCATATGCATCACCCATGTCGAAATCTTCCATGGATCCGGGTCGCTGTATTAGTCTCAAATCCATCCGCTTGCCGGAATCCTTCCCAATTTGGGCCCCGTCCCTGAGTCTGGGATCCCGCCAACCAAAAACCAAAAAGTCTACAGTCATGGATGGGCCACTGAAACAGATCGGTCACTGAAACACTTTTGTGCACGTTCCACTGGCCTCAATTGTTGTGTAAATTTCCCGATTTTGTCTCAGAATCGAACCGTGTCTATTGTGAGTTTGCCCATATAATTTGTAGAACGGTAGCTCAAAATCTCGTGGTGTCCGATCACTCGCTTTGAGGAGTAAATTAGATTCCCGGCCACAGAAACACCACTATTCAGCACTATTTCCCTCCCACCGCAACAGGCACTGGCCTTCCTTCCTAGTTATTGTACATAAATAGTATATGAGTTATTTAGAAACTTTCAGTCTCTTCAGAATATCCAGAAAGCGAAATATAAAGTTGTAGGAAGCTATTTTTATTTTTGGTGTTTCAGTGGCGCCGGACATTAGCGGGAGACATGCCTAACTGGAAGCCATCTGACTGTGCTTAACCTATCGTCCTCGTATCCAGTTTCTCTGAAGCCACATCGAATTTTGACTCGCAGCTAAACAAGAATTGATAGGCCTGTTTGCAACGAATTACAGCACAAGCTCAGCAACCGTGTTGGTGGAGCACGGTTCTAGCCATTTTTGGTATTCAATTTCACTCTCAGATTGCGCCACATTCTGCACTTATGCCAACGAGAGCAACCGAAACTGCGATCCCCAGTCGCAATGCGCCTTTCAGTGGACTTGGAGTGGAGCGATCAATTTTGGGTGAGATTGAATGCTACCAGAAATGGCTAAAACTGTACGCCACCAACGCGGTTGCTTGCTAACAGGGTACTCAACAGAGTTAACACTTCTCGCCCTTCTTCACGGCAGCAGCGCGAGTTCACCGTGCGCGAGCATGCATCGCCCGCAGCCCACGACTTGGGTGGGCCAGGATTTCACAGCAACCAGCATTAAAGTCTATTCTAGTGCCAGGTCCAGGTACATCCGAAATGTACTGTCACGGCGTTCTCGAAGGTCTCGAATTCCATCACGAGCATGATCCGACTGCCCTAGAAAAAAGTTACGCAACGGACAACGTTTTGTGAAACGGCTGCCAAATGAATTCTCTCCGGTTAACCACAAACTACGACGATGTCCACGGTGGAGCAGACCCCACTAGTATCTAGCCAGGATGATACCTCTATACACTACACGACTATCCGGGACACGAAGAAGGCCGTAAAGAAGCGGACTCCACTACCGAAAGTGCAATTTTTCGCAATGATGCTCGTTCAGTTCTGCGAGCCTGTCATTGCAACCGTGATCTACCCATTCGTGGTATCCCTGGTAAACGAGACAGGTATGATACATCCTTCCTACATTATTTTGACGCGGCATGTTAATCACGGCTTGACACTAGGTATTACGGGCGGTGATCAGGCAAAGACTGGCTATTATGCTGGAATCATTGCAAATCACCTTTCAAAAAATTCCCTTCAAATACATTAAACGCTACCGTTCTTCAGGAATCCGTTTTTTTTGCATCGGAGGCCTTGACTGCTTTCGCGTGGGGTCGTGCGTCCGATCTCAATCCCGCTGGCGTTTGGGATGCTCTGCCTGGCTACGGCCATTGCATCTTTTGGTCTGTCCAACAAGTACTGGCCACTTGTGGTCTGCCGTTGTATCCAAGGCATCACGAACGGAAATATTGGAATCTCAAAAAGCGTTATAGTGGACATTACCGACTCTACTAACATGGCGCAAGTTTGAATATATTTCTTCTACGCGCAGAAAAGCTGCTAATACTGATTGAGTTCTTAGCATTCTCGTTTATACCGCTTACATGGGGTCTGGGTGAGGTAGTTGGGTAAGAAGCCTTTCTGTCCAGACCTGCTGCGCAAAGCCTGATGCGCACCCAAGTCCAATTATAGGGGGCGCACTCTCTCATCCTGCGGAGCAATGGCCGGGCACTTTGGGAAAGATAGCATTTTTGCGGCAGCATCCATACGCACTCCCCTGTTTCACAGCAGCATCAATACCTCTGGCTGCCTTCGTGTTTGTAACACTATTTTTCAAAGAGGTGTGTTGAATTACGCTCTACCCGGGGCGTTCATTGACTTGCCGTCTAGACTTTGCCATCCGCCTTGGCGAGCAAGAAGCAGCGAGTCACCGAGGGCGCCTCGGCTGATGATGACATTGCCCCTCATTCCTCTGTCCCTGAAAGGCAGGGCCCGCCCCCCCTCTGTGCGCTTATTACCCGACCCGTTCTTATCATCCTGGTAAATATCGGGCTCCTTGCGTGGGTCGACCAAGCGTCCACCGTCCTCCTGACCCTGACATATCCGACTCCCATCGAGTACGGCGGCCTCGGCCTGAGCAGCTTTGCCATCGGGGTCATTATGAGTTTCGTCGGCTTGATGATTGCGACGTCCAGTCTCATCATATTTCCACAGCTGATGGCTCGCTATACTGCGAGGCAGGTGTACCGGGCCTGTTACGCGGCGTACCTTGCTTGTCCGATTTTTCTCTCTCTTATGAACTTCATTGCGCGGAAGCGTGGTGTTGTGGATGCCCCTGTGTGGGTGTTGATTGGAACACAGCTGGTGACCGGTGCAGTGTCCAGCCAATGCTTCGGTGAGCGGTATATTTGCCATTGTATGCTTGTCGATGTTAATCAATGGTGTTTAAGGCGCCATTTTTATGCTGCTGACGCAGACGACGCAGGCGGGTTCGATGGGTGCTATAAACGGTCTTGCGCAGACAGTAGCATGCTCGATGAGGATATTCGCGCCATTCGTCACCTCTTCTTTATTCTCGCTGTCGCAAGAAAAGAATTTGTTAGGGGGGAGAATGGTGTTTTTGCTCCTGGAACTGGTTGTCCTTGCAGGATGCGTGGCTGCCTCTAGAATAGAAGAGGTCCACCAAACCAAGGAAGACTCGGAGTAGAGCTAATATAAGGAGTATATCTACAATCCATATCTCGTTTAGTTTTTGCATTCAACATCGCGATTGCATCAATGGCCTAGCGCCCTTAGGGGTATGGAATTAACATACTGGTGTATTGCATTCCAGATTATCACAACGCTGCGCGACTGTCCCGGTATACGGACACATCAAGATACCAAAACGTGCCGCTACTCGAGCTGGCGATGTCCAGACCACGGGAGAGATCTTCAAGACGCGGCTGCGCAACTGGGACACCCCGAGGGGGTCGCGAAAGACCTGGAAGAGCGCAGCGACGCGAAGCTGCAGTTTGCGCCGGGCCAGCTGCCGAACCGGCACTTCCTGAGCTACATTATGCACTCGCAGAGGGCGTACTGGTATGGAGATTGAGATTACGTGTGAAAGTACGTGCTCTTCTCGACCGGGAAGCTGCAGCAAGCGCTCGACAAGCAGAGTGTCGAGAACACGTCGATTGCGTGGGACGAGCAGGACACGCCATTCGAGACCGTCGCCAAGGTCGTTATTCCGAAGGGCTAGGACAGCATATGTGCGAAGCGCCGCACGTTTTGGGACGACCACATGAAGCTGAATGTCTGGGACGGATTGATGGCGCACGGTGAGCACCAGCCGCTGGGGAGCATGAATAGGTTCGGGACGCGGGTGTACCAGGCGAGCTCGAAGAAGAGGCCGGAGGCGTACGCAGTTACACTGGAGGTGGTAAGCAATGTAGATCAGATCTCTGGAAGGCTTTCATCTATAGATGGTAGATTTGTTCAAAATGCGTACTGGCGAGCTGTTGAGACCAGTAAGCCCGATGCAAATAGAGAATGTGCTTTGGCAAGTTTGCAAGACGAGGTTTTGTACACTGGGCTTGTCCTTCAAGATTCCGGCATGGCCAGGATCATAGAGGCATATTGCCTTGGCTTAAGTCAGGTTGAGCTTCAAATAGCGATGTTGATGAATTTGAGGAGACAAGACAAGACAATTGACTTGCAATTGATGCAAAGTTGGGAATAACTTCCGAGTTGCTTTCGGATGTTTTCTATGTTATGTTTTGCTGTGTTTTGGTCATGTGCTTACATCGATCACTGCCCGCAGTAGAAAACCATTGAGCTTGACTTTGAACAGGGATGGCTTGAGCACTGGTACTGGGAATTGAAGATTACACAACTACTCCTTTTTGACAAATGGCAATACACTCTTCAGGGCCTCCTCGCCACCCTTGACGCCTGTCCACAGCTCCTTTGCCTGCGCCTCTGTCAAATATACGTGGTCCTCCCAATGGAATCCGGGCACGACCACCTCCGTAATCAGGCATCCCGTCTTTTCCTTTTCCTCTTGAGTGGAACAGGCCCGATCCGCAGGTGGAATCTGCGACATTTTCCAGACGTTGGTGGGCACGAGGAGCTGGCGGACTTCCCCGAGTGCAGGATTGGTGCCCATGGTCACGCGGGTGACGGTCGGTGGGGAGCCAGGGGTGATAAGAGTGTACTCAGCGCGGCCTTGGTGTAGGACGTGATATGTCTGGTGGGACCTTGTTAGATCTAGTGTGCTGATTGGGGAAAGCAGCGGTGCGTACCACGGATTTGTTCTGCGATGTCATGCCAGTCAGCATGCTCATACTTCAGAAGCAGAGATAGTCCACTCACCATGTGAAAGACCCCTTGCGGTTCATCGTAGCTCAGGAAGTAGAAGATCTGCGTGGCGAGCGAGCGGTCCGGGGCGCCCTCTCATCCGCGCCAGCAGTGCCTCAATGATGCATCCCACATCAGCGCGAGATTAGGACTCACCGACAAACGGGGTGGGAACATTGGATGTCTGGCGATCGGTCTCAGCGAAATAGCCTGTACGTGTTCAGGTTTAATGTCCGCGTCATTGAAGGTACCGCAATTGCGAGTACCGCAAGTCGAACGCACCGCCCTCGGGGTGCCGGATGAGTTTGAGATCTGCAATGAGCTGCGAATTGGTTGAGGGGTATGCGTATTTCTCAGTCATAATTGTAGTCAGAAGGCAAGGTGTTATCTATGTCAGCCATTACGGAGCTAGCACAGATCGCTCGGCAACACGTGATAAAGGTTCGCTGTGGCAGGCTGCAGCGAGCATACTATAGGTATCCTATTTCCGACTCACTCCAAGCTGGATCAATATGGTGCTGAACTCATCGCTCCTGAAGATCGTTTGGTTGTCCATATGTCTGCAGAGCGGCGAGCGCATAGCGTGGGTCAGATATGCGTTAACGGGCTCCAGCGGCAAAATACACCGCGGGTTCCTTTGACACCAACGCCCACTGTATAGCGAGATGGTTTACTAGGCTCGATGAGTGCAGTCGCAGATGTCTTTGGGTAGAAGAGGTGTGACTTGTGCTGAAGACTCCACTATGCATATGCATGGCGGAGATGATGGGATGATGCTGCTGGCGCTATGTAGAGTATCTATCCACAAATTCTTCGACGCGGGGATGATCGTAGTTGATAGGAGAAGCGAAATTGGCTGGGTCGCTTGAGCCACCAAGTTGCATCCTCCGTCTTGAACGAATTAGCCCACAGGATCTCTTTGTCTCCAAGTACGCTGGCGGTCGGTTGGGGCGTAATTGGGGCGTTGAGAACGCACTACTCACGGAAATAACCCTAAGCTGAGCATCTAGCGCTGACGGTGTAAGAATGGTACTACTAGTTTACAGTCACCGTGCTGATGATGATACGACTCGTTCGCCTTGCATGCTCTTCTTTGACGGTCAAGTAAAAGATCCCAGTGGCAGGTAATAATGGCCAATTCTCCACCAGACTTCGTCGCGAGAAATCTTGAGCGATGGAGGGAGGGCTTGGACGCTAAACATTCCCGATTGACGGGGGACTGGCAAGCCGGATGTTATAGCTTCAAATGATTATTCCATCTCCTGGATTATACATACATTATCCGCCGAGGACGAATCAGATAAAAGGCGTCCACCAAAAGAATCCTGCCGCCAATCGTCAATACGCCGGTTTGACCCAGAACTAACGTGCACTCGTCTGTGCGCGGAATCATGATCATGCTCCGGGAATCTTCCATTTGGTACTTGGCCAGCGTTCATTTCGCCAGTTGATTAGTGGGCAAAGCGGCGGGCATGATCAAACCAGAAGCTGGATCAGTCTGAAGGTTCGTGCGCAGAGCAAAGAGTTGCCAATCTGCATGATGAGAGTTGGCAATCCACGGAAATGTGGTAGTCTGTATGATGTTGTTCATCAGGAAACGACAAAAGGGCCGTAGCTGCCGCCTTAGATACGGATCTCTATATAGGTTACTACTCAGGTTACCCCAATCGGCCCAATCACTACGGTAGGTTCTGGAAGCGCTCAGTAGCAGTACCATAGCAGTAGTGATGATCTATGGAGCGTGCAGTAGAGCAAAATTACTAAGACCTATGTATTACAAAATGCGTGAAATGAAATGGATTAATCAGCTAGATAGCGGAACAGCACGAAGTCTATGTGTTGGTAATGGGGATTTAAATAGAAAGATTTACATTTCTCAAGGACATTATCAGACGTCCAGGTGCAATCCACCGCCCTGCCAAACCTTGTAATGAGATGGACCGTGCGCTTGACCTGCAACAATTGTGGCCGGGTCCCGGAGAGGCCAACGGAGCGCGAGGAGCCGGAGGAGCCGGGACTTACTCTGCCGGTGCGTCTCCTATTGCGTCTCCCATTACAACATCATTTCCATCTGCCCCTGCGTCTGCCCCCGACCCCACCCCCGCCCCATCTCCCGATTTTCCTAACCTCACAGGGACTCTTTTCCTGCTGTCACGACAATTCTTCCTTTTGGAGATGTGAATGCGCAGAGCAGGGAAGGTGGGGAACGACTTTGCACAGTATCGGCAATGCTGTTTTCCCATTCTGTACAGCAGGACAAAAAAAACCCGAGTGATGTGGTGGTGGGCAGGGTTTGGATTTTATTGCTGGTTCATTTCCTGCTCATCGCGAGCTCGTTGCCTAAGCAATGCAGTAGTGCTACAGTTTGGAGCTCGTTGCTTAGCACCCTTGACAGCAGATTATATCCATTCCCACGGTCTTAGAGAGGGTATTTACAAGGGGCGGCTGGAACTAAAGTTTCTGACATCGACTACCCCAAACAACCGTGGCAGGACCCCGATCACCACTTAGGGTGCCACAACCTCGGATAAACATCGGAGTGATGTCATATATGTGCAGGTGAAGCCCCTTTCGCGAACAGTGAGCTATATCATATGCACGGACATATGGCAAGTTGGGGTACGCAACACTTGAAATTTGAAGCTACAGCAAGTATCGGAAGACATGTTTTGGTACCAACCAAATCGAACCTCTTCCGTAGAATTCTTATTACCATCTTCAATCTTGAAATATGAGCTCCATGGAGCCCAGTATGAGCTATTTTTAAATTTGAGCCAGGCCATTTTCATGACATATCAACTCTGAGCAACTCTTGTGTATGAAGTCGTATGATACGGTGAGTGTGCGAGCCGGTGTAAAAAGTGACCATCGGACGCGGCGATTTTGCGCGCGCCACATGCACACTGAATTAAGGATGTACATAAGTACCCATCAATTGTGTGGCGCGCATGAGCATATGCACGTGCCTTTGCCCTCGAAAATTATTCATTTCCCTCTTCAATGTTCTACTAATGTCAATTTCAACAACATGTAAATTCATCTAAAATCATATTACTTGAGCTGCCAACTTGTCCGAGGTTGTTTGACTGAGCCAGTCAAAACATCGGTCAAAACATCGAAAAACACGGTTGTCCAGGACCCCGGTCACCAAATGAGGTAGTACCAGGGGGGAGTCGATGTCACGGATTAGAGTTTCAGCCGCCCCTTGGGTATTTACTGCACCAATCAATACCCTCTCTAAGACCCTTTATCCATTTATCCATGCGCTTCCGAGAACGCCGATGCCGGCATCCCGGTGTCCGTTCGATCGGTTCGATCAGGTTTGATCGCTGCTTCAATTATTGATACCGATAGCATTCTGTAATCCTCCTCGCGATATATCCAGTACTTCTGGGGGATATATCCAGTCTAGCATCTGGGCGACACTCTTCGGACTTGTAAGAATTCATAGACTATGTACCCCTATCTACTCTTCTCTCTACTCTATAACCTTTGTCCCTATGGCGTCTCACGATCGAAAACGACAACCAGTCACTGGCGGCTATGGCCAGCATTATGTCAGCCCTAAGAAGGCACGAAACAGCAGCAGCAAAAGGACCAAGATCTACCTTGGAGATCCAGCTCAGAGGGAGCAACTACGGTCTAAACTGGCCAACATCTTCAGCCCGTCGAAAACCACGGAAACCACAGTCCCTATCGATGACGCTGACCCTGACTGGATGAATGTAGACAACGACACGGTGGAAGTTGCTGAAGATGCTGAAGATGGTCCAGAGTCCACCATAATCCCCCACTCCTCCTCTCCGCTGAAACCCAAACGACGTATTCTACCAAACGCAGCAGGCTACCACCTATATGACAAGTGGAAGAAGATCGTGCCAGGCCTCGTGGACGAATACCTGCGATATATGAATGCAACGATTGGAAAACCTGTTGGCCCTGGATGCCCGAGTGAGATACCGAGGTCGGATTGTACATGTGGACACGAGAGGGCGAAGATGTCACGTCTGACATGTCTTTACTATGATCGTGAGTTCTTATGCATACTCAATTGGCCATGATATTAACCATGGCCAGATTTTCGCACTGTGAAAGTCCACAGCTGTTACTGTCAGCCTATCGCTCAACAGCTCGTCAAGCACGGTCTTTTTCCTTCAGCTCCGGAACAGCCCCGAATAGCTGTAGCCTTAGAGCTCTTAGGGCTCTATCGCACGCTCTTTGAACGCTCTTGCGACGCAGTGAATGCGCTCGCGGAGAGCTTACATTCACATTATACGAGGCGCGGCTTCCACGCAGTCAACGAGCAGGTGAGTTCAATATTTCATCTCAGTCTTTCTCTTTCTCTTTCTCTTTTGCTTACCACTGGAACTTGAACAGGGTGATTATATAGTGGACCCGTGGCGGAGGCCTCTAGGGGCCGCAATACAATGGCACGATACTCTGCAGGTCGAAGTTCAGAAGAAACTGGATGCGGCCTTGGAGGTGGCAGCCGCCGCTATCAGCGCCGCTTCCAGGGCCCAAGCTGCCGAATGGGTCGACGAGTTATCGGCTACAGAGAGGGCTGCCGAATCCAGGACCCACGCCGCAGACTGGGCTGCAGATCTGTCAGCTGCAGAGAGGGCGAGGGATGGCCTCGTCGCTGGAGAGGCCTCTAGGCATACTCAAGAGCTCGACCACCCGTACTGCTTCGAAGGTCGGACGTCTATTCGACTATGAAATCTACTGTAACTAAGCTCGAGTAAGTCAGCCTTCCTGATTCACCTCTCCCCTGAAGTTAATTGTGCCTTTTTTCGGTCCAAAGGTACTCATTTTATCCAAAACATCTAGCTAGTATTCGGGGCATATTTGCGGTACACGAGAACAAGAACATAATATCAAGACCATGGACAACCGAATCGTTGGCTGGAAACAGGTGCAGCTATACTCAGCTATCCAATATATAACTCAAGCTCAGTTGTTGCTCTTTATACACATCACTTCCACGGAGGCTGGCATCCCCCTCAGTTTGCACTGACATTAGGATTTAGGTAATCGAGTTACCAGGCGCAAGGGGCAAGCAGGGTGTACAACAAACCCGAAGCAAGCGTATGAATAAGACTCAAAGCATTGGGAAGCTTTGGTGTGTGCACAGGATATAATTGAACCTGCATTTTAGGTCTGTCTTTCCAAAAGGATTTAGCCAAGTCCTCCCTCCTTGATATGCCGCGTATAGACGGATAAATCAATGCATTCCAGTAGGCGGGGGGCGAGGAATGTCTCACACAAGATCAAACAAATCGGCTACCAAGCTACAACGGGTGGGAATTGGGATGATAGCTGCGCTTGAAAAATCAATGCCAGAGCAAAAAGTGGTCTGCTTAATTTCCAAGTTCTTCCCATTGAGGCTAACATATTCCTTGTTCGGTTTGCGAGAAATGTGCACAGGAGCAGGCGCACACCGGAGACAACCAAGCTGGGACATTTGTACGGCTCGGAGAACCGATATCAAGATCTTATTACTAACATAAATTATTTGCGGACAAGGGTTGCAGGTTTGGGGTTTATTCAACTCTTCTCTACGTGTATATGTTCTTCCTTTTTGCTAGAAAGTGTTTCTCCACCGAGCTCATCGCCTTTGCTATCGGTCTACCTGTCAACTGCACCTCTAACGTTGCCGGGACTGTTCTGATTGTCCCGAGATTCTCCTATCAACATGGCTACTCCGCGCAACTTCTCGCTCATTCTCAACAGTGTCAGCGGGCACCTTTACCAGACCCTCATATTCTTGCGTGTCTTCGACTCCTGCCGCGACTTGGCCTCTGTGTTTTATGTTATTATACTATCGGGACTATAGAAATCTGTTGACCGCTTGGTAGCATATAGTATGTCCGGTGGTGAAAATCTGCACCCTCGGTCGATTTGAATGCTCGGAAACAGTCACAAACTCACAGTAACTCAAGTTGAAGCAGATCCTGGCAACTAAATAGTGTCACGTAGATGACACTAATAACTGAAATAAGTAGATAATTATAAAGCAGGCTTATGACTACAGCAATATTA
>KV417746.1:73677-84780 GCA_001630335.1 Athelia psychrophila
TCACTGACCGACAGCAAAAGCTAGCGCTCTGCGGTATCCCTGTTTCCACTATCTCGTCTCTCTTCTCATCTATCCCCATGTATCAGATACTTAAGAATGTTCAGGCTTCTCACAGCGGGTCTACGATCTGACCTATATAGGGGGTCTTCATGACCTATATAGCGCTCCTCCTAATGTCTTACGATAGCCATAGTTATTAACTTCGTCGCTAGTTTGGACTAGCTTGGCTAGCTTGCCTCTGGCCCTACGGCCGTAGCCGCAAGAGCCTTCGCGTACCTATTTACCTATTTCCCAGAATCTCTCCCATAACTAACCACGTCATTTATGGGAGAGATTCTGGCACCCTTACCTATATTAGACGACAGTAGCTGAGGCTAATTATGATGGAGTAAACCACGTGGACCCGGTCCGTTAGGAATTGCTCAAAACTGGCTACAAACTGACCGGTCAGTTGTGGAACCTGTATAAAATCGATTTTATAATCAGACGGTTGACCCTTTACTCAACGTCAATGTTCGCACTATGTACAGCGGCCAAAAACAACCACCGTCGGCGCTCGTCCCAGTCACCTAAAAGTGGACAAAGCGTTGTTAGGGTTCTTAAGACTACTCTACGGTCATTCGAGTATCGAGAGCGCTTGATATGCACAGCAGTAGACCTCGCTGTCAGTCTCAAATCATTCGTCAACGCCACTTACTTAAGGCTAAGCGGTAGGTCTAAGGTCTGCGAAACATTAACATTTTTAAGGGACGTCTCATAGTCTCTCTCATAGCCTGCGGTCCATCTGAAGTCTCTCGTATTCTACTCGAGTATCCTATGGTCTGCCGCGGCGGCTGCGCCTACTCCCGGGTTGCGCGCTTAAGCACCGCCCCCCGCCGAACTCCGCTGCCCATGCTGCTGCCGCAGGTGCGCCCGCCGCGACGCATGGTAGAATCCTTGCGTGCGCGCACCCCCTTGCTCCCGCCGCCGCGAGCTGCAAGGCCTCCACCCGGCGCTACACTAGCGTACCCCACCAAACCGCCGCACGTGCTCCAGCTAGCTGCGACGCCCGTGGAGTTCACGCCCTCCACGTCGCCCCCGCAGCTCTCGCGCACCCCTGCGCCAACGCGCAGCTCCCCAGTGCAGCGCGCGCGCTCCGCTGCTAAAGGCGCTGCAGCTGGTGCCGACGACTGAACCACCCGCATACCCGTCGCCACCCTCGCGCCCCGTAGCGCAACCGCACTACGTCCCCGTCGCTCCTACGATCCCGCCTCCGACCGCGCATGCCCCTGCACACTCGTGCCGCCGTCGTACCGACCGTGGACGGCCGACACCACAACGCGCGTCGCAGTTGGCCCCGTCGATCCCGTCGCGGTCCTCACGCGCCCGTGCGTAACGCGCTGGACCCCCTCCACCGTAACCCACGCTTGGCCCGACGGAGCTGGAACCAGGTTAGGGAGGGGATCGAAGTATAGCACCAATGCTTTTCACAAAAAATTACGACACCGCGCCGAGAGCCCATCTGGGTTCCCATCGGTTTCCATATAAACTGCTGTATTCAGATCGGTTGGATGGGCTCTCGGCGCGGTGTCGTTATTTTTTGTGAAAAGCATTGTGTTTCTATCCTCGCCACCGCCAAGGGTGTTGTAAAACGGTCGGAGAACTCGGCGAGACACTTTTCTCTCACTATTTTCCAGGGTATTTTCCTCTAAAGTGCACTACAAACTGTCTATATAATGCTGTGGTATGTTTTAAATATGATGTTCCTGCTATACTTCGATATACTTCGAGAGTTGAAAAGTGAGCTCGCCGACCAAAATCCTCGGACCATATATGAGTCGTTATTTAAACTTAACAGCTGTTACAATGATACTTCATACTTCGAATATTACTATACTAAAAACTCTATTGTTATGTGACGCAAGATGTTTTATGTAGTCAGTCTAGGTGAGCGTTTTTGATATGAAGTAATATTGCAAGACTTCTCAGAAAAACCCATTACAGGTAGTGTAGCTATAGTGGGGGCAGATTACAGAGGAAGGGCTTGAGATTTGATGGACCTACCACAGGTCGGGAACGCTTCAGATTTGATGGAACAACAACCGCAGGTCTCGGAGGTCTTACCAGTGATGCGAGCTTATATAAGTCCCGGTGCCCACGTCGCAAGATCCGTCTTTCAGTCTTGTACGTAGTACTCGACAACCGTACGTGGAGGATGGAACCTACGAGAACTTCTTATCAACCGAAGGCGCGAGTTGAGACGTGCTCGACAGTGGCTAAGTGTCGCTTACCAATAGTATGACGTCCGCTACGAACGTTGTGAACGAAGGACGTACTTAGACAGTCGTAGACACATCACTTACGTTCACATCCGCTGTATGTTCTATTCTACCACATCGAAGCTGCAAACTGAAATAACGCATTTCTTAGCGCATTTCGTCCACGTAGTTTCTCATCTACCGACGGCTAAGCTGCTTATAAGGGAGTACTATGCTGCAGGGTGTGATCCGTAACTATTGGGCCTAGCTCTCTCTGCCAATCCAGGTGCTTACAGGGCCAGTTGGAAGGTGTCAAACTTCCTGTATTCCGGACCATTCATCTATTCATACAATACAAAGGTTTTGCTCTGACCTTAACAGCTGAGTGGACACGTCATGTGACATCATTTCTTCGACGTGTCGTCCTTGCGATAACGCTTAAGGCAATACCACCCGCTCTTTTATGATCAGAGCTGCAGCAGCTATACAAGCTATACCTGCTTTTAGTGGGGACACCGATGCGTCTGTAACTCCTCAACTTTAACCATCGTATTTTCAGGACTACGAATGGTTTCCATCGGTGCTTACAGTTCGTTCCCTAATACTGTCGCATCATCAACCTCAGGGTGTTATATTTTCATGCTATATGGATGGCAAGCCGCTTTCAATCGTACCATTACTCCTCTCGGTATTTATTCGAACGGTAATCTTCCAGGCGGCTGTACTATCGAGGATCGACCGGCCAAACTTTTCGGCAGAAGCCAAAACAACTGTGCTCTCGTTCCATTCGTTCTCCCGGAAGGCCCATCAGTTGCTTCCGGTGAACGTGCAATCGGGTATCGGGCTCCTGTAAGACTTTTCCTTCTAGCCGCTAACTTCAGCCCCTCTTTGTTGAGTCTGATCATTTGAGTGGTCCCTGCGCTTCTCTTTCTACCATTGCCTGCCCTAGCGCTCGCAGGTCCGGTGAACTGGTCAGTAGGAGGCAGACGCCATGTAGCAGTACTGACTAACACTCTTCTCCGTCTATCGCTAGGGACGCTTATAACATACGTATAATCGGTGTGTATTCGGAACCACTTAATCTCGCTTTGCGTGGTATACGTTGACAGCACTAGTTATGGGGCATGTTTCAGCACCTATTTACCGAGTCTCAGTAACAGCCCATATCACCCGCGTCTCGCGACTCCCTATCAAACCTGCAAGGAATATATTTTCCAGTCGTGGGTACAAGGTTTGTTGCCCCTCTGCCATATGCGCCCGGGGTAAGCCTGGTAGTGTCCCGGCGTCTCATTAAACGGGTCTAGAGTTACACGCTAACTGTAAGCCATCACTTCAACATCCTCCTTGGCAAGCTAGTCAGAATAATGCACCACAGCATTACGTGGTATAAATCATCGGAGGGGGCAGTCGGGCCCACACCGATGGCGGTGTAGGGGACGGGGCTCAGTGTCGCACCGGGACGCACCGGGGCGGCTCGCAATCGCTCCGAATACTTCCCGAGGTAACCTGTTTTAATAAACGTGTACTTTAAATCGAAAACTGAACCTTTTACTACTTTAATTCAAAGCCGAAGCGAACAAAGCCGAAGCGCAGACTAAAACGGACGCGGTGTGTGGTATCAGACGGAACTTAAAATCTAAAGCAAGAACTCCACCGAACCTCCCTCTCTAGCAAGCTAACCATGATAAGTCTAGGCATGCATTTATGGTTTAGTTCATTGAACGGCTGGCACCGAGGCGGCGGCTATGGCCAGCATTATGTCAGCCCTAAGAAGGCACGAAACAGCAGCAGCAAAAGGACCAAGATCTACCTTGGAGATCCAGCTCAGAGGGAACAACTACGGTCTAAACTGGCCAACATCTTCAGCCCGTCGAAAACCACGGAAACCACAGTCCCTATCGATGACGCTGACCCTGACTGGATGAATGTAGACAACGACACGGTGGAAGTTGCTGAAGATGCTGAAGATGGTCCAGAGTCCACCATAATCCCCCACTCCTCCTCTCCGCTGAAACCCAAACGACGTATTCTACCAAACGCAGCAGGCTACCACCTATATGACAAGTGGAAGAAGATCGTGCCAGGCCTCGTGGACGAATACCTGCGATATATGAATGCAACGATTGGAAAACCTGTTGGCCCTGGATGCCCGAGTGAGATACCGAGGTCGGATTGTACATGTGGACACGAGAGGGCGAAGATGTCACGTCTGACATGTCTTTACTATGATCGTGAGTTCTTATGCACACTCAATTGGCCATGATATTAACCATGGCCAGATTTTCGCACTGTGAAAGTCCACAGCTGTTACTGTCAGCCTATCGCTCAACAGCTCGTCAAGCACGGTCTTTTTCCTTCAGCTCCGGAACAGCCCCGAATAGCTGTAGCATTAGAGCTCTTAGGGCTCTATCGCACGCTCTTTGAACGCTCTTGCGACGCAGTGAATGCGCTCGCGGAGAGCTTACATTCACATTATACGAGGCGCGGCTTCCACGCAGTCAACGAGCAGGTGAGTTCAATATTTACAGTCTTTCTCTTTCTCTTTCTCTTTCTCTTTCTCTTTCTCTTTTGCTTACCGCTGGAACTTGAACAGGGTGATTATATTGTGGACCCGTGGCGGAGGCCTCCAGGGGCCGCAATACAATGGCACGATACTCTGCAGGTCGAAGTTCAGAAGAAACTGGATGCGGCCTTGGAGGTGGCAGCCGCCGCTATCAGCGCCGCTTCCAGGGCCCAAGCTGCCGAATGGGTCGACGGGTTATCGGCTACAGAGAGGGCTGCCGAATCCAGGACCCACGCCGCAGACTGGGCTGCAGATCTGTCAGCTGCAGAGAGGGCGAGGGATGGCCTCGTCGCTGGAGAGGCCTCTAGGCTCCTCCAGGCTCGATGTCCCGCCTGCTTTGCAGGTCGCACGTGGGGACGATCATTTGATGAGTAAGTGCTCATTTAACCAAGTGTATAATTATTGCTAATTATTATTCAGAGGGGGGGATTTCCACATGTCTATCGACGGCAATCACCACCATCGCCATAAGGCGTCATCGAGCGAAGTCCCACACTTTTACGACCCCCAATACTTCCTCTCTAAAGCTGAAGTCGACGCCGTAGGAGATGAAATTGACGCGGCGCGAAAGCGTCCACCACGCAAGTATAAACTAAGGGTCCCCGAAGAGGCCATCATCGAATGTCAAGACTCACACACCGCAGCGAACGCAAACAAGCAGAAGGCCGATACAGGCCATTTCGACGACACTGGTGTCGCCGCCCTGGTGTGCCGCCACGGCATCCCAATATTCTTTGCGAATATTGATACGCCCGGAGAGCAACAGAAGTATGCTGTAGCACTCATCCGGCGTGTCTTCGGCGAGCTTCCATCAGAGGCAACGGGCACATTCTTGTATGACATCGGCTGTGTTCTTGATGTGTCGGTCAACAAGGTGAGTTTAATCACTTACTTACATTCTATATTTATCTTCTTACTGACTATCACAGTATGATATACTATCGGAAGACATAATGCAACACATTATGTTTGCAACAACGGCCATGCACGCCTACGCCCACCAATGGTCCTGCCAGCTGATGTACAACCCTCGCCTCAAGCCAGGGCTTGGTCTCAGCGATGGCGAGGGTGTGGAACGTCTTTGGTCTCGGATGCGACGGCTAATCGGCGTAACTAGGACAGCAGGGGTAAGCTTTCTGTTGATGCGCCGCATATTTGATCTAATCCCACCTTCAGCGTCGACGTCGGCTATGGATACTTGATCGCCAGCTGACATTCATCGGATATGACATGCGTAGCGGGCTTGGCGACTGGATACGACGGAAGCTCAAGTCCGGAGTCATTGACATGACCAAGGAGAGCGAGAAAACATTACTTACCTGCGGAGCCACAGAGGCTGAGCTGCGCGAGCAGTGGGGACTCCAAGTAGAGGCCCAGATATCTCTGCGTGCACGTAAGTATTTTCCTTTCTGTTTTACTCTCAAGTGACAAGCGCTAACCGTCTTTCTTATCCAGATGCTCCAAAACGCCTCAAAAAGGAAGTCGACGCCGTCTTCGCCCTTCAAGACGACGTAGCTGCCGTGGAGAGGGTAATTGACGACGCCCGTACCGCACTCTCACAAGGGAAAGGAGGAGCGGCTCGCGGGACCAAAACCAGCCTCCAGGAACTGCGCGACCACCACCAGCAACTTCTGGCAGGCGTCGAGAAACTGTACGCGTCTCTAAACGTGCACGAGGACTTCCCAGAACTTGCGGGCGTGGATAGCGACTTCGTACGCATTCTGCTTCTGGCGAGGGATTCCAAAATCAACATCCGCAAGCGTGCTGTAGGGAGCTTTTTAGAGTGGGAGAGACTTGATCAGGCGGTCGGAGGGAAAAATCAAGCTCTAGGTGCGCTCGTTACACTTCATTATAATACTTAACAAACTAATTCAATTTGTAGGGACGAAGGCCCATCAGCGCACAAGACAAGCAATTACAAGACGAATGCTCTGATGCGCGCCATAAATACATTCAACAAGTATTGCGGCCAGCTAGCGGATCTGCATGATCCATCGTGGGCTATTCCCCTACCACAGGCCCTTCCCACCAACCTCGCTGCCCTTCGAGACAGTTCAGATCTCATGGAAGACGTATGGATCTCGCGGCGAGAAGAGGAGATGCCGCGGTGGCTGGCTGACTCAAACGTGCGGAACGGGATACACGCGGTGCTCAAGAAGGACGGCTGCTTGTGGGAGCGTCGTCGCTTGGGCCGCGAGGCTGACAGCCTCTGTAGATGGCTAGGCCATGAGCTCTCCGCAGTGGAGCTGGCCATACGAAACCCCACTCGTAAGCCGTTCTATTCCTTTCCCTATCTATACATGGTACTAACATATCATCAGATCATCTACTACACCCCCTTCTTTTTGAGCAGCGCCGCCAGCTTCTGTTCCTCGAAAAGCGCTGGTCAACGCCTCTAGCCTCTAGTGCCCGATTTCAATCCGCCGTACAAGAGGCTGAAAAGACTGCGAAGGCAGTTATAGGTGAAGACCCGTTCATCGAGTTCAACTGGATGCCGACGGTATTGCCACCCACCACCATCACTGTTGAAGAGGGAACAGACGACGCTATCGACACATTGCCAGTCCCGGATTTCTCGGTCGGCGAGTCCCAGATACTGGACAGCGACAACCTCATCGCTGAGGATGAGCGAAGGCAGCGATGATCGCAGCGACGAGAGTCTCGTGGAAAATGTGTCGGCGGTCGTCTCAAGTACTCTTCCGGTGAGCCCCATTCTATTGATATTCTACGCATATTTCTAATAACTACAGGATAATATATGTATAGATCCGATTAGCCATCACGGCGTGACAGCAGAAGAGCTTGTCCCCATGCCGTCGCTTTCTGCTTTCCGCAATCGGAAGCTGATCCCAGTACCTCCTCGCGGCCGTTTCCACTTTGCGATAGAGGGCGACACCTTCCAGCAATTCTTATCCCCCACCGCTCGCCTAAACGACAACAGCCTCAACGGGGCTGCGATACTCCTCCAGACCCAGCTGCTGAAGGGCGACATGGACACCGCATCATCTGTTGCAGTGTTATCGACACACGACCTGGTGCGTATACGAGACGGCTCCTCCGACGATCAAATATGGAGATGCACCAAGCATACGGATTACTGGCTTAAGGATACATGGGTCTTACCGATCCATCGGCGGGATATAGGCCACTGGGTCTTGTGCATTATCTATCCGAACAAACAATGCCTACAGCTGTTTGATAGTTTTGCGGAACAGTGGCCTTGGCATGTAGATCTAAAGGTATGTATGACCATCGTGTTTTCTACCCCAGATACTAATCATTTGCTAGAATATCATGACCCTTGTCGCCCGCTTGTGCTGCATCGCCCGCAAAAATGGCCGTGTCTGCTTACAATACGACTTCAAGGGATGGGATGCAAGGCCATTAATTGCCAGGGCTGTTCAGACGAACAGATACGACTGTGGTATATGGGTTCTCGCTGTAATACATTCAGTACTTATGGGATATGATCACACTTCGTGCGGAGAGCCCGATATGAAGGTATTAAGACGATATATATTAAATAACCTATTACAATTACCTGAACAATGAACTATTTACCTATTCTTCTGTGCGTGTACGCGTTTGAGTCTTGGGACGGGAACGGTATCATCTGCGCGACCTCCTTACCCTCCGACTTCCAGCTAACGCCCAGCTAATTAGAGACACTTCGAGGAAGCTCACCAATATAGGATCCACTTCCCCGAAGGCGTTGGCATCAACGTTGGTAGGAAAGAGAGCCCTGTCATATTCCCTATGGAAGTTTGCTACATCGTACCTGGCCAGCTCACCAATATAGGATCCACTTCCCCGAAGCCGTTGGCATCAACGTCGGTAGGAAAGAGAGCCCTGTTATATTCCCTATGGAAGTTTGCTACATCGTACCTGGCCAGCTATACAAGCGCGAGGTCCCTCAAGCTGTCACAAAAGACGTGGTCAAATTCGCCACAAAGAAACCTGTCGAGGAAGCTCACCAATATAGGATCCACTTGTAGGAAAGAGAGCCCTGTTTTATTCCCTATGGAAGTTTGCTACATCTGCCATTGTAAGGCGAGGGATAGGGAAAGGGGACTGTTCAAGCAAACATTGGTGGGAGGAAATGATCATCATCAGTGGGCGCTTAACCGGATGGCTGTTCGTGCTGATTGGTTTTTGGCCTCCCATGACGGCCACGGCACGTTATCAATTATTGTGAGTACCTAGATATGTTATTTATATACTAAGAAACAGCCCCAAAAAGTTTGGTGCATCGTTTATCGGAAGTGGCCATTGTGACAGCGTGAAATGAGCTTGGACGAGACATGCCACAGGATATCTCTACACACACTTGATCTCAACCTGTCGTTTTCAGTCCCGGGTGGGCACATCATCTCCGTTCTTGAAGCGGTCTTTTGCAACATTATCATACATACTATAGAGACTGTTTTGAGGTATTTTTACGCTATCCACATTCTCCGTTCTCCCAAGATATGGGCATTTGTGCTGTAATTTCGATGAATTTCATGTAATCAGCCTCCTATATCTTCCAGATATATGGAGCACACAGAGGCATATTTTTAAACCATTGTATACATACCTCTAGGTGCCTGGACCAAGGCGATTCGATCCTATCTGCATATCAAAGGCATTGCGACCTCGGGGAGACTGTCCAAAGGTGATATGCTACATGCAGTGGAATCAGCAGCACTGGGCGAGTATTAATTACATCGGAGGCCAGAAATGTTTACCTAACATCCAAATACATGTCTAAGGAGCTTCCAATTGGCCTGTGGGATGTGTGGGGGAGCATATGAGAACAATATCACCAGACGAACATACACCACATCCCTTTTCCACCCGTCTCTTGGATATATCCTCCGTCGATCATTCTCTTATGTCGATCATCCCGATCATCCAGTCTCATTTATCCTGTCTCGCCTCCCCATCTGGCAACCTCCAGTCCTTATCCCGACGCAATGTGACAGGACAAAAACTACTGGAGAATAGTGTAGGGCCTATATATTGTCTGCATTTTCCCTTCCCCCCCTTCTTGTTCGCACTCCTTCACCACCTCAACCAGAACCAGAAGACCCCCCCATACGCCTTCTACCCCAGCTCAGTAATCCCAGAAACCATCGTTTTGAAAGGTATGTCTACTGTCTAAACATGTATCATACTTACTAATGTATCCTTTAGCTATGACGCAGACGACTGGCCAAGCAGGCTCCAGTGCGCGCCGTCGCAGCGGATCACTGGACGCGTACCCAGCATCCCCCAGTACTCTGCATGCCATGGAAACGGCAGAGCTCGACATCGACGTGCCAATGTCTGACTCCGTGACTGGTGCGGACATGTTAGCTGCTATGGAGCAGGACGAACCCGAGATGCCCACCCCCAAAGTCAAGGTGAGGCGCAAGACCGTCTCCCACTCGCCGGACATCATGGAATCCCTCATCACGTCGAACCGCCTTCGATCAACCCTCAAGACCACCCCGAAGGCTGACAAAGTCATGCAGGCAGCATCCAAGCGCCGTGCCGCGCAGACTCCCGATGCGCCCTTTGCTCTCGCACCCGGAGATGGCTCCAGCTCCCCAGGCACCATCTCCGATTTCCAGGACGACTCGACAATGGCTCCCTCCTCGCCACTGCAGAACAAGTCTCGCGATATCCATCGCGAGCCTGATCTCGCCATGGACTTCAACTTCCCGAGCGTTGACCTTCTGTCCTCCCCTGCATGTGGCGAATCCCCAGGTGATTTTACGGTGGATAACATGAGCTGGGATTGGCTTCAAGCGGCGCCACCCAATGACCCCAGCACACCCTCCAATCACCAATGGGCGCTCGGGCCTCCACCTGGGCTCCCGCCTTCACAAGGTCCACCCGCGCCAGTTTACTCTACGAAGCCTGGCGCCCCGGCGCTCTATGGCCCGGGAACGGGATACCACCAGCAGCCACCAGTTCAGTGCAGGATGCTTCCAATCTCCTTGCCCCAGCTGATGTACGCCCAGCCGGCCTACGCGTCGCAGCACCAGCCGGCCTACGCGTCGCAGCACCAACCGGCCTACGCGTCGCAGCACCAGGCGGCCTATGTGTCAGAGCATCAGCCGGCCTACGCGTCACAGCTCCAGCCGGCCTACGCGTCGCAGCACTCGCGGGCCCACACGCCGCAGCACCAGCCGCCCCACACGTCGCAGCACCTTCTCCCAGACCGTCCAGCATCTCGCAGCGTGCACATGCACGTGATTCCTCCAACGCCCATGAACGAAGGGAAACAGAGTGCTGAGCGTGTCGAGACGCGATCAGCTGCACTCTCCCCCTCACTGC